>APFE030829706.1:56108-120564 GCA_000404065.3 Pinus taeda | reverse complement strand
GGGTAAGAGGATCATAAGGAGAGGGCTGGAATCCAACTCTTACTTGTTTTCCAACCATCATCTCTATTGAGATTCCTAGCATGCCTTTCAATCTCAATGGCCTCCCTAAGCTTCCTATGGTGGAAATGGTCTACCCTAGCAATGTCCCTGGAATCCTCAATACAGACATGGTGCTTGGATTTCTCCGATGTTCAGTAAGAGCCGGTGAGCGGGAACGATTGTGCCTTATGTCTACAACATGCTCATGGATCCTCTGGTTAATCAACCAACTCGTTTCTCCAATATATGGAGTACCGCAGGAACATGGAATCAGGTAAACACCTTTCATGTCCTTTGTGTAGAAAATTCTCACTATAGATCACCTGATAATGCAATATACTAAAGAAAAATACTTGATCTACTTCTACAAACAAACTTGTGGAAGCTTAACCGATTTTGAGAAAGATCAAATAGAACACATATAACAGATGAAGAAGAAATCAATCACACATGAACACAGAAGAATACTCTGGGGAAAGCCTTAGCTAAAAACCTCGATCTCTGTATTATCATACAAGTGGAAATATCTATGGATTACACAAAGCTTTAGCTCACAAGCTATCCAACTGTCAGTACAATCCCTCAATACTGCTCATAGACAGAATAGACACAACATATGCCTTCCTTCAGTCCTCCAAGCCTCCTATTTTCTTGTGCAGTCTCTCCTGGGTCCTCAAACTGCCACCTGTGTGTAATTACCTCACACACTGCTCACCAAACTCAGAAATAACTACGCAATCCTCAAGGAATGAATTCCTTCTGCATGCAAGAGATATCCTCATGGGAATATTCCTACAACTGATAATACAATGTCCCTTCCTCTGATCTCAACTAGGCCTCTAACTGAACTAACATGCATGAGTTATTTATGAGAGAAGATTCAGTTATCCGAAGTAACTAGTTGCATGCATGCGTGCATTAACTAACTGAACTCACAATCAGTTCCACAAACTGTTGGAACCAATCTAATTGGACTTAACTCGGTTAACTAAGCTAACTAATTATAACTCAAAGTACAACTCATCCTGATCTCCTTAATTAAGGGATAACTTCCTCAATCAATGGATAATTGTTGCATGTCTTCACATAGACTTCATGTTTGATTTTATCCAACTAATTAACTCAAGATGAATTAATTAATTATTTTTCAAACAGCTGCTAAGATCAAATTCGAACTTAAATTCTCAATTTTAGTTCAGGGACTAACTAAAATTGGAATGTATCTCGAAATGCTATTTTTAGCATTTCTTGTTGCTATTTTCAACACTTCGGGTCAATGGGGTCTTTAACTGAACCAAGAGAATTTTGAATGGTCCTTAGAGGCTTCAACGAAGAGGAAACATTATTCCGTCTAAGGATATGGACAATCCTATCTGTGGTTCCTTGAATAAATGGGAGATGAACCTTGGATATAGGATCAACACGAGCAATTTTAACTTTAGATTTTTACAGGCTCTTTGAAAGGCCTTGAGGCTCCGAGTTCTAATGTACCCATTATTCTTAAAGACTTCAAGGATATGAGACTTTTCCTGCTCAAAGTGGTTATCATCTGAGATTCTCAGCACACGGGTAGCAAGGGTGTTGATAACACCAAATTTTTGAGTAGGGAAATGATGAGAACTAGCATGAAGATATTGCTTAGTGTGAATTTTTTTGTGAAAAACTTTGTGAGAAACGGAACCATCATCCATTCTAGAGAGGCGAATGTCAAGGAAAGGAAGGCATCCATCCACCTCTACTTCCATCGTGAACTTGATGGATTCAGATTGGGAGTTAATGTGGTTTAGAAATAGATCCAACTTTTCACAACCACTAGGCCAAACGACGCAAGTGTCATCAAGAAACCTCTTCCACTTATTAGGGCGAAATTGGGTCGAGGCTAAGGTCTTGGTCTCAAAATCCTCCATAAAAAGGTTAGCACCAATAGGGGAAAGAGGGGAACCCATTGGAACGCTGCAGGTTTCATCATAGAATTCACCTTGGAAACTGAAAAAGCCGAGGTGAGGCAGAGGCCAACCAATTTGGCAGTGTCCTAGTCAGTGATCTGACTAATGACATCAATGTCCTCTTGAATGGGAATTTTGGTATAAAGGGAAACAATGTCGAAACTAATAAGCAGATCCCCAGGGTCTAGCTTTACATCTTTCCATTCCTTAACAAAGGACGCATAGTCCTTAACAAAGGAATTAGTTCGACCTACAAGAGGTTTGAGCTTAAGAGCTAAGAATTTAGCAAGAAGATAAGTGGCCCACCTATTGTGTTAACAATAGGTCTCAAGGGACCCCCAGATTTATGAATCTTAGGAAGGCCATAAATTATGGGGGTGAGGTGATTGTTCTCAATGAGCTTTCTGGAAAGAGGATTAAGAAATATATCCAACTTAATGGCTGCTGCTACATCCTTATAAATAGACTTAATAGGATTCTATTCAAGGTTGACGTAACAACTACTATTAGAGACATTGTCAATAATTTTGTTGACATAGTCAGACTTGTCCAAAATGACGACAACCCCACCTTTGTCAGCTTTTAGGATGACAATGTCAGGGTTCTCCCTCAAGGATTTAAGGGCGAGTAGCTCATCTCTGCTAAGGTTTCTTTTGGATCGCAAAAGTCTTAGATCTAACATTATTACCCTACACCGAAGGGATATGAATGATAAGGCTTGACACTTTAACAAGCTCGACTACAAGTGGCTAAGAAGAAATTTGATCTTACATTTCTCAAAAGATGTAGGGATGCATCATTGGTTCCAGTGTATGCGCGTATTTCTCATCCTTTAAACCATTCTAGAAACTGATCTATTTTTCTTAAAACTAGTCTATCTCTAATTAGGCCCGAGATTTGTAAATTAAGGAGGGACCTAGACTTGATTTCTTGTAAGCTTCTCGTTCTACATCTTGATCTAGCAAACAATATTTCTGGTTTTCTCTGGGATGTCATTGAAGGTAGTTCTGCATCAAAATCTTGTCGTATGGAAGAAATCTAGAAGAATAAGCACTCTGCCAAATTCAACAGAATGATGAAGGTCGTCTCTGGTCCATTGGCCGTCTCTACTCCATCAGCCGATCTAGCATCATCGGCTCCAACAACCAACAGAATAAATGAAGCACAATTATCTACCCTTGGTACGTGGGTTTGCAGACAAATTTCGAACGAGGCTCATCAATCCACAACGCTGTCCATATTAGATTCTGATTCTATGCCTTCCATATCCGCTGATTGAGTCTCGATCCCTACTGATCACTGCACCTTCTCTTCTCTCAATGCTCCATCCTCGATCTCTGTTCATGGATCTGTCTAGTTTGGAGTCAACATCGATCCTCCCTCTTCGACGACCTCTCCAAACCGCATCGACACCCATCCTCAATAATTCGAGTGTTCCTTTGGATCTGTCACGTCTCCTTCCTCTATGTCTTCCTCGTTGATTGATTCCTCCATCATCGCCTTGAATCCTTCCATTCATCCCTGCCTCGAAGTCCCTGCCATTTCTTCGAAACTTTCGCTTCCCTGTCCAGCTAGCTTCCCTCCCTTTTCACCCTCAGTCCACTCCATTTCTGCTTCCATTCGAACCCGCTCCATTTCCGATTCCGTTTTAACCCACCCCATTGACCCTTCGTCAATTACTATTTTAGTAATTGACACTAAATAGTAATAGGATTAGTAACAAATTGAATTTTAATAATATTCATAACAATAATAACCTCTCTACTCGGGATAATAATAATTTAACACTAAATAGTCAGATCTGTCTCTTAATCCTCTTTCTAGAAAGCTCATTGAGAGAAATCCCCTCACCCCCAGAAATTATGTCCTTCCTAAGATTCATAAATCTAGGGCCCCCTTGAGACCTATTGTTAACACAATAGGTGGGTCCACTTATCTTCTTGCTAAATTCTTAGCTCTTAAGCTCAAACCTCTTGTAGGTATTGATTCCTTTGTTAAGGACTCTGCGTCCTTTGTTAAGGAATGGAAAAATCTAAAGATGGACCCTAGGTATCTGCTTGTTAGTTTCGACGTTGTTTCCCTTTATACCAAAATTCCCATTCAAGAGGCCATTGATGTCATTAGTGGGATCATTGACCAGGACACTGCCAAATTGGTTGGCCTCAGCCTCACCTCGACTTTTTTTTTTAGTTTATGAGGTGAACTCTGCGAGCAAACCTGCAGTGTTTCAATGGGTTCCCCTCTTTCCCCTATCATTGCTAAACTTTTTATGGAGGATTTTGAGACCAAGGCCTTAGCCTCAACCCAATTTCGCCCTAAGAAGTGGAAGAGGTTTATTGATGACACTTGCGTCGTTTGGTCCGATGGTCGTGAAAAGTTGGATCTATTTCTAAACCACCTTAACTCCCAATATGAATCGATCAAATTCACGATGGAAGTAGAGGTGGACGGATGCCTTCCTTTCCTTGACATTCTCCTCTCTAGAATGGATGATGGTTCTGTTTCTCACAAAGTTTTTTACAAAAAAACTCACACGGAGCAATATATTCATACTAGTTCTCATCATTTTCTTGCTCGAAATTTGGTGTTCTTAGCACCCTTGCTACCTGTGCGTTGAGAATCTCTGATGATAACCACCTTGAGCAGGAGAAGTCTCATCTTCTTGAAGTCTTTAAGAATAATGGGTACAAGAGAACTTAGAGCCTTAAGACCTTTCAAAGAGTCTATAAAGAATCTAAAGTTAAAATTGCTCATGTTGATCCTATATCCAAGGTTCATCTCTCGTTTATTCAAGGGACCATGGATAGGATTGCCCATATCCTTAGACGGAATAATGTTTCCTCTTTGTTCAAGCCTCTAAGGACCATTAAAAATTCTCTTGGTTCGGTAAAAGATCCTATTGACCCAAAGGACATGAAAGGCGTTTACCTGATTCCATCTTCCTTTGGTACTCCATATATTGGAGAAACAGGTTGGTCGATTGACCGGAGGATCCATGAGCACGTTGCAGACATAAGGCACAGTTGTTCCCGCTCATCGGCTCTTGCGGAACATGCGGGTAAATCTAAGCACCATGTCTGTATTGAGGATTCCAGGGTCATTGATAGGGTAGACCATTTCCACCATAGGAAGCTTAGGGAGGCTATTGAGATTGAAAGGCATGCTAAGAATCTCAATAGAGACGATGGTTGGAAAATAAGTAAGAGTTGGATTCCAACCCTCTCCTTATGATCCTCTTATCCCCTTTTTTCCTTTTTATGGTTGGAAAATAAGTAAGAGTTGGATTCCAACCCTCTCCTTATGATCCTCTTATACCCTTTTTTCCTTTTTTATATATATATTTTTTCTCTTTTTTCGGTATATATGTATATAATTATAATAAACCATCCTGCTCCTAATTTCCTCTTTCTCCGCCTCTCGATTTATTTACAACTTTTATCCTTTTTTAGCCCTTTTTAACTTAATTAAAATTGATGATCATTCTCCTAATTACTTCATAATTCATTTCCTCTCTTTATTTTTCAATAGATATTATTTAGATTTAAACTTTTCGTTTTTAAACTCCTTGAACCCCCTTTTTATTTAGTTTTATAGCTTATTGTTAATCTATGAGTATTCCTTATGATATATTATTCCTAAAATCCAATGTATAACTAAAGTGATTAACATACACTTAACCTCTCTTTAGTCGTTTCATTAGTGATTATAACCTAATTATTATTTAATATTAAACAACAACTATTTTTATCTTATAACTTTATTATTATAACAACTATTAATTACTTATTCTTAATCCCCTTATTAATTTATTTATTATTTAATATTATATAACAACTATTTTTAACTTTATTATTATAACAACTATTAATTCTCAACCAGCCACCCCGCCCCCTTTATTAATTTAATCCGTACTCCTAACATCTATTTTATAACTAATTTTAGAATATCAAATATTTTATAGATTTAAAATACTAAATCCCCTTTTTTTTTGAATTTAAAATAAATAATCTATAAAATTAAAATATTAAATCTAACTTTTCAAAAAGTTTATTTACTTGTTTCAATAGTCTCCAATTGCTAGTTTTTAACGGCTAGTTTTCATCTTCTTACTTTGGCCAATGGTGCATCCTTACTATTTATTCATGAAGATTCTATGATTTCTCTCACCTTATCTTGAAGATGAATTACATTAGTTGGTTCGAAAAGTCAACCAAATCCTAATGATGTGATTAATCCGAAAGACTTCTATCTACAATATGAATCACAAAAGTCTCAGATCTAACAATAATACTACTTAATCAATAATTATTTTCAAATAATTATCTATTCGAGAATATAAATGAATGATATTTTTATTATCTTTATTATGAAATCTCTTTATATTATTTTAAACTTCAACCTCTCAAAGAATTATCAATGTAAAATATGTGGAAATCATGAAATAATATCTTTCACATGAGGGAAAGATCAAAACTTTTCTAGGAAATTGTGTTTTAAGACGAACAAATTAGATTAATTAAGAAACATGTTAAAAGAGTATAAATTTATAATATATTTACACTCAGGTTGAGAACATGCAAGATAGTGAAGGCAAGGAAAGACAAAATAGAGCAGCAAACATAATTATTAAAGGGGTGAAAGACTATGGGAAAAATGAATGTACTCTTGACCTTGCAAGAGACTTCTTGAAAGACAAGTTGCTATGGCAATGACAAATATGTGAAGCATGGAGGGTGGGTAAGTTTAAGGGGGAGAGAGCTAGGCCCATAAAAGTCATTATGCCTAACTTACATGATAAATATATTATTTTAAGCAAGGAACATCTCTTGAGGGGTTCTCGTTTTTTCATAGAAGAAGATTTAACTGTAAAACAACAGGAGGAAAGAAGGGAGGAAATTTAAAGGTTAGGGCAACAAAAGATGAAGGAAAGAGAGCATGGATTTATAAAGGAAAAGTTGTGATAGCACAATTTGGACCTCCTTCTAGAACAGAGCAACAAGATGGTAATAAAGGAGAGGCAACAAACTCTTCAACAAGAAATTAGAAAGCAAGGTCGGTATGGGAAAACAGGGACAAAGACTCAAATGTGAGTCTTGCATGTCAAAATAAATAACAATTAACTCATACCCTGGTTTCCTTAAGATTAGTTTGTTGGAATTGCAAAGGTTACCCATGGAGACGAGGACCTGGGTTAGGGCCTATTGCGGAAAATAGAGACATAATTTGTCTCATAGAAACACATGAGCATGAATGGTGCAAGACAACTTTGTTTGAAGGATACTGGAAGATGGCAGTGTGGAACAAGGCAACGGGGAATGGCAAAGGGCACGAGGGTATCATGGTTTTAGTAAGGGAGAAAGAAGGTTGTCTTATTCAGTTAGAAAAAGAAGACTCAAATAAGTTATTCATTTGGATTAAAATATCAGAAAATGGAAACCACATCAGAATTGTAGCATGCTATTTTGTGCCACGGGTTTCAAAAATCTACAAAGGTATAGGGCTTGACCACAAAGATCCATTTACAACTTTAAAAGCGGGTATTGCAACATATTCCCAGCTAGATGAAGTCCTTATAGTGGGTGATTTCAATGCTAGGACTGCAAGTGAGCAAGCTAGCATTATTTGTTGTAAAGATGATTGTGACCCTATTTGGCTTATAGAAGAAAGTAATCATCAGTGGGAAAGAATTTAAGAGGACAAGGGCTGTAATCTCTTTGGTGAACAATTGCTTACTCTATGTGGGGTCTTTGATTTAGTCATTTATAATGGCTTGACTAGATGGGCAAAGTCCGGTAATTTCACTTGCAATACTTACAATGGAGAAAATGTGGTAGATTATGTAATTTGCTCGAATGGTTTGTGTGAGAAAATGGAAGAAGTTTTGGTTGGAGATCAACTGTGGGATTTGAAATCAGATCACAAGCCAATTTATTTACATTTCTCTTGGATTGTAAAAAAACAATTAGAGTAAAAAATTCAGCATGTCCAACAAAATCTCCCACAGGGCAGAACTCTTTTGACGCCAGAAAATTGTAATACCTTCAAAATGATGCTAGAGAGGCTCTTTGAGAAGGATAAAATTACAATTCACAGCCTTCATAGTCATGAATTAACACATTTAATTCAATGTGCACTTGTAAAGTGCAAAATAACAAAAATTAAGAAGTTTGAAACAAATTGCTTTCTGGTTAATGCTTGTTTTGATGAGGAATGCAAAAAGGCAAGGAGAATGTGGAAAGAGTCAAACAAGGATAACATAAAGCTCAAATCGCACAAGCAGTTATTAAGCAAGAAAAAGGCTGATTTCATGGTTTCAAGGAGGGAAGAACTAATCTTCCTTGGGAAAAATAATCCCAAATTATTTTGGAAGGAGCTCCAACCGAAAAAGATAGAAATTGGAAATAATATTATAGCTTCTAAATGGTTTGACTATGCAAGACAACTCTATGAGCAGGTTCCTAAGGTTGACCTTCCTCCCTTGGTCAACACTGATATTGAACTCTACACCGTACAAGAGGTAGAGATGGGTATCAAGGAGTTGGGTGTTGGAAAAGCAAAAGACTTAGCTGAACTCCAAGCAAAATTTCTAAAGTGGGGCTCAAAGATTCTTGCACCTCACTTTACAAAAATCTTCAGCAACATCATACAACAAGGGCTCCCCACAGATTGGTCAACTAGTCTGGCAATACCTCTTTTCAAGAGCGGTGACGTCAATAATCCCTCCAATTATAGGACCATCATAATAAACCCTTTGTTTGCAAAGCTATTTGGAAGCATGCTAGAAAACAAAATTAGCAAGTGGGCAGAAGAAAGAGATAAGCGTGCTAAAGGGCAAGCAGGTTTTAGACCTAAACATTCCACAGTTGATCATTGCATAACTTTAAGGCACATCATTGAAAAAGTTTGGGAGAAAAAGGAAGAAGTCTTTTGTTGCTTTGTTGATTTCAGAAAAGTGTTTGACTTGATTCCTAGGGATAAACTTTGGCAGAGAATGGAGGAACTTGGGGTTCCTAAACATTTGAGAGCAGTTGTGCATAGGCTGTATGAAGAAGTGAAAGTCAAAATTAGAACTTCAGTAGGCATTTCTGAAAGTTTTAGAAGCGATATCGGGGTCAAGCAAGGTTGCCCACTGTCTCCTACCCTTTTTGGTTTATATATTGACACGCTTGAGGAGTGGTTAAATTCGCAAGGGGGTTATGGTATCTATTTATGCAAGTTTGTTATAAGGCTTCTTTTGTATGCATATGACCTTATTTTGATTGCTAAATCGGCTCTTGGTTTGCAAGAGCACTTACTATCCCTTGAGCATTTTTGTAGAAGTGTGTGGATGCAAGTCAATATCAGCAAAACGAAAGTAGTGGCCTTCTCTAAGAAAAGAAAACATAACCAACATAAGTTCTACTTTGAAGGCAACATTCTGGAAGAAGTTGTGGATTACAAATACCTTGGGATTGACTTCAACAAAAATCTAAACTGGAATGGTTGTAGAAAGAAAAGAACTTTGGGGGGTTGGAAAACATTTTATGCTTTTCAAAATAGCCGTAGAGAGGCAGAGTTATGGGACTGGAAGACCACTCAAACTCTTTTTGGGCTTGTAGTGATTCCGGTGATTCTCTATGGTTGTGAATTGTGGGCTAGCAGTTTCTCTGACATGCAATGGAGACAAATTGAGAAAATTCAGAAGCGTTTGATTATAAACAAATTTAAGATTAAAAGTGCAGTTCCTTGTGATATCTTGTTAAGTGAAACAGGGACTGCTCCTATTGAAGCAATTGCTATGGTGTGAGTCATAAGGTATTTAAAAAATTGAGCCAGATGGAAGAGGTCGATGCCTAAGGTTGTCTTTAATTTATAGATTTTGCAAGAGAAAGAAAAACTTGGATGCAACCAAAAACAATGGTTAGTAAATGGGTATTTTCTTACGCCTGTCCCATAACCACAAGAGATAAAGCTTTGTAATGAAAAGTTCCACAAACGTACCTGGATAGGAGGTAGGAAAAGAAAATTATCTTTGAAGTGTTTATCCCACTCAAATCATCAACCAAAAGCATACATAGAGGCCATATCTCTTGGAGAGCCATTTCTTATTGCTCAGTTAAGGACTAATTCTCATCAACTCTGTTGTGAAACAGGGCGCTGGAAAAGGCCAAAGGAAGTGTGGGAGGAAAGGGTATGCATTTTTTGTTCTTCCAAAAAAGTGGAAATAGAAAAGCATTTCATTTTAGAATGTGAGGCCTTCAAAGACAACAGGGAAAGTTATGCAGATATGCTGGCAGCTAGCTCTTGGGATAATCTATTTAGCGAGGAATTTGTTGAGAAGCTGGGAGCATTAATTTTCAAGCTTCATAGAAAAAGAGCCGAATACATCAAGCAGATGAAAAAGCAATTTGTCCCATAGGCCATCTTTAACCTCGTGAATATTAAAATAATTTCTTTCTTTCTTCACTAATAAAACAACAACCATCATAATTTCTTTATCACTTTTTATCATTTAATAATTTTATGATTAAATAAATTTATATATTTATTTATTATTTAAATATTTAATTATATATATAGTCATGAATAACTTAGCTCTTAAGTTTAATAGTGTTTTCCAACCCAAACCCTAAATGCTCGCCCTTGGATTGATATTCAATATGTGGGCTGAATCCCATGCCGCACTCTCATAGAAAGTTCATTAAAAAATATCCATCTTCAATCATTTGTCACAAATACTTTTACATTTGCCGACTTAAATGGTCGTTGCACACGGCTCAACGTCACCCACGGGAACTACATTTTCGGTGAAGTTTTCTTTCTAACTAACAGTTTCGACCTACCCACGGGAGCAACGTTGTCTGATTTTTTCTTTCCCGACGAGACAGAGCAGCAATGGAGAGCAGCATGGAGATCGCGCTCAGGGACAAAGGAATGCTGTCCCTCATGTTAATGCGGATTGAAGGCCCCCAGGACCAGCTCTCGGCTTCCCTGGTCTGCAAAGACTGGAACGAGGTGCTGACATCGTTAGCCCAGAGGTTGACTATCAGGTCGCGTGTACTCCTCCCTTCTCTCCTTCCTCGCTTCAAACATGTTAAGCAGCTGAATCTCTCTCGATGCACTGATCAATTGCACGATCAAGATCTCCAGATGGCCTCCAAATGCCTTAAAAACCTACGTATATTATCATTAGGGAACCCTGACCAACCACAGGAATGCATTTCAAATGCAGGGTTTGTGAGTTTTGTGAAAAATTGTACCATGCTTGAGAATGTTTCCTTGACTTCCATACGCAATTTGCAGGATTCAGGTATTGAGGCCATGACTAGGGTTTGTAATAAGCTTAACGCTATTAGTCTTGTGGATTGCGTAAGTTTGTCTGATGATACCCTGAAAAGCCTTAAAAACTGTGAGAATATCCAAGAATTGGGTTTGAAGGGTCATTTTGGATTTACTCCGTTCGGTTTGATAAAAATAGGTGAGAATTGTCCGACGCTTCTGAAGTTCTCACTCGAGCTTGAGCCTTCCGTCGACATTACCCTAGCTCTCCAGTCTTTGGCCACCCACTGCCGCAATCTGCAGGAATTGTCGTTGAAGTTCTGATGCGGCGACTTAGGAGAGTTATTAGCGTTATAAACTCTGGTTTAGTCAAAATTGCTTTATTATGTATAATTGGATACAGTACATGGATTTTCTTTCTTTCTGATAATTATATGCATCTGATGTAGCAGTAGATAAGTAGTTGCAAAGAGGATATTTTGGAACAGATAAGTATCATAAGGGCTTGAAAAATGTGATTGATATTACTGTTTCAGTAGGAACGGATGTCATCGCTTTGATTCTATATGAATGATGTAGTGGCGGAGATGTAATGTTTGCGGGACACAAGAAGTGTTTCAATTATTCGAACTTGCCTAACTTTATGTAATGCATAATGTATATTTTGCTGACTTGTAGCTGTAATAGTCTCAGTCTTATATTCATGCGTGACCTCTATTTTGAAGTGCGTATTAGATTGAAACATTATATTGAGCTACTGTCTTTTGCAAGATTGCTGTGCTAATTTGATATTTCAATTGGCTGTTTATTGGTCGCTCCTTTTCCTATATTGTCATTTAAGAGTTTATTCTATTGCAACTTATAACATCAAGCAGAAAATGATGATAGTAATCTGCCCCAGGGAATCGAATTTATACCTTGACATAGCTCAGTTGATTGATATAGTAGCCTTGAATAATACTTCTTACAGACTACAGGCATGTATTTGAGCAAAAAATATTCATGATACTGATTTTTGTTGCTGAAGGAAATGAGAGTTATTTGATTTATATCATTTTGATTGTTTCTGAAAGGTATATTCAAATTCATTCAAATTTGTGCATTGAAACTTGTTAATAGAAATTTTCATATTATAACTTGGTCTTAGTATCATAGTTACTAAATTTGATTCTGAGGGACGAAGTTTGAATGGATCTGTTAATACTAAATAGCCATCATTCAAAGAACTATTGAACTAAAAAAGATAAAAGAAAAAGACCTTAATCCTTATCTTTAAGCTTTTTCTATCATCAATTTTTCTTCTGTTTAGGAGCCCTCTGTCATTTTGATTGTTTCTGAAAGGTAAATTCAAAAAAATGTTGATCAGCATGAAGTCTTCATGCAAACTTGTGCATTAAAACTTGTTAATAGAAATTTTTATATTATCGCTTGGTATTTACTTGGTATCACAGTTTCTAAATTTGATTCTGAGGGAGGAAGTTTGAATGGACCTGTTAATAGCCATCATTCAAAGAACTATTGAACTAAAAAAGATAAAGGAAAAAGACCTTAATCCTTATGTTTAAGCCCCCTCTGTCATCAAATTTTCTTCTGTTTCTTTTCTGAATTGAGATGGTTCTTAGCTAGTTGTGCTGAAACTGTCTGCTGTAAGTAAACCATATGCAGTTTAAGAGAAATGTTGGCCTTTTAAAATTTTCCTTGCTATTATGCTTTTTTGGGACTATTTTGAAATTCATTTTTCTGGAGCCTTCATTTTATAGGTCGATTCTATTGTTTCAGTTTCACAGGGTTTTATTGCCGCATACATTCTCATGGGTGTGGCATCTGCTGGCATTTTTCTTCAATTGACATCTGTTGTTTCTTTCCTGTTTATGTATTTATTTTCTTTTATGTGTGCTATCATAGCAAATTTCTGGGTGTGCGTTAGATCCCATACTCTGCAAAATGCATTGCTATTCCTGGATAAAAACTAGAGTTTTGCTGTCTGATTCTCAATTGCTCATTTGCAAGTCACTTGAGGTTGTCGCTTTTTCCTTTATTCCTTCAATTGTTTTTGGAAAAGATGGAAGCTCTACAATTCCAAATTGGAAAAATAAATATTCAATGACCACTAGACTATGAGTTCCAAAATGAACTGTGAAACTGTATTGATTATTAGATGGAAGAAAAGATACGAGTGCAGCTATTTGTTGATTGATTGTAAGGGCATTAACAATACTTAGAAAACACTTTCTTGGGAAAATTGTGGCAATTTTTTCTTGGAACATGGTGCTTGAGACGATCAAAGCATTTGTGTGTAGCGTCACACAGGTTCAAAAATAGAAGGGGTCACACCAACACAGACCCATGGATTTAGTAGATTGATTGATATGCATGGTCTTCCTCATGCTGTCATTGAACTTTTTCAAAATCAACCCAAGTCACTGGGTTCAGCTGTCTTCAGTCTTTAAGTCTTTTTAGTTTTCCCGAATTCGAAGACATGGTGAACAAGTTCATTCAAATTTGGCTCCATCCAATGAATTTCGATTTCCACAAAACAGCATTTAAATTCACCTTTAAGTTCATTAATTTTAAAGAAAATTTGCCTGGAAATTCGTTTCTCTTAGATTGAAAAATATAGTGTTCACATTTACCTTATGAAAGTAACCAAGCCTCAACTGTCCTATGCGTCTGCACATGCTCTCTCAAGCCTCAACTATCCTATGCATCTGCATATGCCCTCTCAAGCCTCAACTGTCATATGCGTCTGCATATGCCCTCTCAAGCACTGTGGTTTCTTTTTGACTTTTTCCTTTTTGGGGAAAGATTGTTCAGCCTCGACTATGGTTTCTTCATGAGTATGGTGTTTTTGGAAAGTTTGTTCATCCTTGACTGTGGTATCTTCTCGAGTATGGTTTTTTTTGGAAAGATTGTTCATCCTTGACTGTGGTTTCTTCTCGAGTAGGTTTTTTTGGAAAGATTGTTCAACTTCAACTTTGCTTTGCGTCTGCATATGCACTCCCATGAAGGTGCTATGTGATTGCTGAAATGGATTCTGTAGGTGTCGCAGCTTGCCGGAAGGGTCATCAGATTGCCTCTGCTCATTCATTGGTGGTGGAATATCATTTTTTAGTTGACAGAATATGCCTTTATTCACCAACCCATGCTATTGAATGTTATATATTTCTTATTGACCTAAGATCTACGTAGTGGATTTGTGGGGGTAGGTAAGGAAAACACAATTCCACGGATCCAAACTGGATCGATCCAGATCTGCTTGGATCCATGTTGGATCCGCTATAGAGATGATTCGAGGATATTGGGAAATGGATCCGGTGCATTGGAGGCAATTCAGGGAGAATGTAGAGAACAGGCAAATATTTCTAGGAAGAATGCTGACTTTGGGTGAGCATTTTAACTGTCATGAGAGTACGAGGGCAATTCTTCATCGCAGCCAACAGCCAATGAATAGGCTACAGGTATTCTGCACGGATTACCCCATTTTTTATTTTATTAAATTATAGTCGTATTCAGTATGGCCACTTGCTGTCCGGTAGATGTAGGCTAATATCTTATAAAGGATTGAAGTTAATTATGTCCACGGGCATGTCAATTTTGAAGTAGGATTTCCAGAATTTTAATTTAATTATCAATAATTATTAAGTCATTGGTAGGGATTTAACCTCCAAAGAATATTCTAGAATATTCTTAGTAGTATACACAAATTAAAGACAGATTTATTTCCAAAGTAGTTCTGCTTTTTTTGCTGTTTTAATTAAATTCATTAATTAAAAAATGTCATAGGAACAAGTGTCATATGAAATGAGTTATGGTTTTTTGGGCATGTGGTATTGATAAATTATGTTATTGGCCCATGGTATTGCAGCAAAGCCTATTTACAGATTAAGAATCTCCATGATAAAGTAGGGTGAATCTCCATGGTTAAGAATCTTGTTACATATTTTTTTTTTTAAATATACATATTTTTAACTTATATATTAATTCTTTTTATCATTATAATAATATATATTTTTTAAATAAAGTTATAATTTAGTTAATTCTTATGTTTTTTTAATTTTTGCAACTTGAGATGTATGATGAAGTGATGCTTTTATAGATTGATGCCAATGAACATTTACCAACCATTTAATTTATATGGTTGTGCTAGTATATAATTAATTTGGATGGTTTAGCAAAGTAGAGTAATAAATTAGTAAACTGGTTTATGAATATAAATTAGTTCAGTAGAGTAATAACGACACATAATTAAATAATTTATATGGTAAATTTTTGAGTTATAATATAAGCTTTAATAATAATAATAATTACTTTATAATAGTTTAAACTTTAAGCTTTATTGTACATATTATTGTAAAATTTTTAATTTTGTTTTTTGTAAACTAAGTTTTATTATCAGAAAACTTTACACCTGTCCCATAACTCTACTTGCTAGTGGTCTACCACTTGGGAAACTAGACCACTGACAAAACAACAGGTATCAGTCCAAAATAAATTGTGTTTGGTTGAAGTTGCTAAAACCAGAGAAAGCTCTAGACTACCATAAGGCTATAAACTATACCGCCTATTAAAACCAATGATATAACTAAACAGCAAACTATGTGAACTAGCTCCCAGGGAAATGTCATAACAGAGAAACCAGACAGAGGGAGAGAGGTCTGAAACATTTAGAATTTAAGAGGAAGTGGAAACACCCACCTCAATGGGGCTAAAGTTTCCTTTGTTGCAACCACTCCGGCCTAGAGTAGGAGCTATTGCAACTTATTCTCGAGTTGTGCCCCCATTTTCTTCTAGTTGAGCACCATCTTATCCGGCATCAACAACATTTCTTCCTTCGCGTCATTTCTGCCCATGATCACTCTTCCTAGTAGCATTTTCATTCTCTAGTATAATTCGATGTTTAACAAGTATTGGTTTTTGTTAAAATTGGCAACTAGGGCCAAACTCCATGTGGGTCATCTTATTTATGGCAGCGGATATTTTTCTTGGACTCCTCTCATCGAGAGGTGTAGGATTGATCTAAAGATCATCTGATTCCGATAAGTATTCATGAAGATATGAATTTATTTGTGTTATGGGACAATTCATCAAGGTCGGCCAGCAACCAAATAACCCCACATGTGCTCAACGTTTTAGTATAAAAAGAGATGACTTGAGAGTCGTTTCACACACACTTCACTCTTGATTTTTCTCCATTTGTTCTGGGTTTTAGTGGAAGAGAAATCTAAGAGAGGAAGCCCTAAACGCAGAAGGTAAGGAACACTAGTATGAGTCCTAGACGCAGTCAAGAAAAAGGGCTACACGCTGCCCTATACGCTGGTCTCTACAAGCCCTAGATGCAGTCAAGAAGGATGTCCACACACTGCCCTATACGTTGGTCTCTACAAGCCCTAGTCGCAGTCAAGGAGGGTTACTATGATGCCCTAACCGCAGGTCCATGATGCCCTACCACAGGCCACTTCAAGTGACCGAATTGATGGATGGAGGCCCAAGTCTAGGGCTGAGAAGGCACGCTGCTAGGCCGAGTAGAGGGAAGCTAAACGCTGGAATTTGAGTGGCTGTTTGGTCATGTTGAGGAGGTTGAAAGCTACAACAAGCTAGGCCGCAGGCCATAGCAAGCTGTTGTAGTTATTTCATGGCTGTGTTGAGAGGATAACGTGGCATGGGGGGAGCCTCTTCAAGGCTGACCGCAACACTAGAGGGCTAGTCTTGTTGTGTGTTGGGTTAAGGGCAGTGGCACATACCCTACCCAAAAGTGCAATCACAACAATTCCAACAATTGGGACAACAACAACAATTGGGACAACAACAATAATGGGATGACAATAGTGGCATGGTAGCAATAATGGGACAGCAGCAATGGCATGGTAACACTTGCGACAACAACAATTGCATGCTAACAAATGGGACAACAACATGACATGGTGCAACAATAGCCAATTGGGACGACAGTACGGTAAGCAAGGTGCAGAAAGCACATGGTGGCAAGCACATTGGGCAAGGTGCAGAAAGCACATGGTGGCAAGCATGATGCTGCAAACACATGGGACAACAGTGTGGCAACATGGTGCAGCAATGGCACATAGGAGAACAATGGTACATGATGCAATACAGTGAGGTATAGTATGAGGCAGCACTGGTGAGTGCAACAAGATGATAAGGTACAACAAGATGTTGCAGTACAGGAAGGTGCAACAGTATGATGTGTGCAGCATGGTAATGAGGTCCAACATAGTGATGATGGATGCAACATGGTGCAACACAATGATAGGTGATGGAGTCACCTTGGAGAATCAGTTGAAGCAGCATGTTTTCAACTGAGTTCAACTACCTCATGTATTATCTACTTAGAGATGATATATGCTCTTATTTAGATAAGTCAACGTGTTGACTTTTGTTGTATATGTACTATCTCTCTCTCTCTCTCGCTCTGCTAAACTATTGAAGAACATATAAAAAGAATTGATCAAGGGTTTCCCTATATTGGGGTTTGTCCCTGGCTAGTGCCACATCTTGTGTCCTCTTGTCTTGGCTTATCTTCTGCGATCTATGTTTATGTTCTATCTGCAATTTACTTTAATGCTGATGTGATTGCTAATCCGGAAAAGATATTGAGCTAACCGTGAAAATTGAAATAAATTGCTCTAAGCATAGAACATACGTAAAATTAACAGTTTTGTTTGTTATGGGTGTGTCATGTGTCAAACATCCATTCCCTTATATCCTCTAGCACCTTAGAATTCGATAGACAGTTTCACTCCACCTTGACATCCACTTCACTTTCCTGCAATTCCTTTGGTATTGCAGTTGGTGTAGAATTTCTTTGAAATTTTGCAATTGCTTAATGAACAATTCTGAAAACTAGTTTCTATTCACAAGACACAAAATTTCTCTACTAATTTTGTAGCGGAATAGAACATAAATAAATCACAGTCACACAATAGCAAACACAAGACACAAAATGTCTTTACTAATTTTGCAACGGAATAGAACATAAATAAATCATAGTCACAACAATAGCAAAACACAATATTTTTCAAGGGAACCCAATGTTGATTTGAGGTAGCATAGGATGTGCTCTAGCCACGAAATTTGGTGGAGAGGTTGGGGTACATGAGATCTCAAATGCCCAGAAAGGGTTTGGCAGATTCTAAACAGATCAGGAGATATTAAAATAATTAATATTTTTAATGGAGTCCCTAAGTTTAAACTTAGAGAAAATAAAATATTAATGTGTATTTATATGAATCTGTGTTAGAGTGGTCCAAAAGACATAGATCAAGCCAGATCGAATCTTAGCCATTGATTAGGGACTTAATCTCAGTCGTTGAGATGTCAACAGGAAAAGTATAAGAGGAGGCTTGAGGGTCACTTGGAGAACGCACCAAAGTGATCAATCATTCTATTCTCTAGAGCGGGGTTTGTTAAGAGATATAGAATCAGTGATCGGGAGAGCAACTGAGGGGCATTGAGTATAGAGAGACGGAGAGGCAGAGATAGTGTCGGGATAACAGTAGAGCAGCCAGAGAGAGAGACGCAGGAGTAGCCAATGCTCACGCAGGGCCACGCAGAGGCATCTAAGTGCTGCGCAGAGCACTAGAGGGGCCAGCGTAGCTGACGTAGAGGCTCAGAGAGCTGACGCAGGGCCTCCTGGGGCTGACGCAGGCCTAGCGCTGCGCTAGGAGAGGCTGATGCAGTCTAGATTGGGCAGACGCTGGGGTTTCTGGGGCAGATTGGTGCTGAGTAGCTACCAGAAGGATTATCAGGGGTTTCAGCTAGTAGATTTGTCAGAAACCTAGAGGTATTATTGCTAAGGAAATTCTTTGTTGGGTAGGCCAGTTTCGACACCCAAATTGTACTATCATATTGCTTAATAAGAAAACCCTCAGATAGTTGCACCGGTTTTCACACATTGGGTTTTTCCGGGGACATCAGTCCAAAAATAATGGTGTCATATGGTGTGTTTGTTCTTGTTTCTTTTAGTTGCTGATTTGTAATATGTTGAGCATGCACTAGTGTTTATTTTCAGTGTTTACATTGTAAATAACTTGTTAAGGAAAAATAACAAGTAGCTAAGAATAAATCAAATAAAGTGCATGGAGGGTTTCTAACTGAGTAAACTTAGAAACTTCAACACCCAACATGGAAAACCCTTTACTTGCTTGAGAATTTTGTTGATAGAAATTGAGCAATAGACCTCTTACAACTCAATTGTTTCAATTAGAAAATGCACTTGTCTTCCCTGCTTGTTCTAAGCTTGAAACTCTTGCAAAAACGTTGATCTCTGCTGCCTTCTTTCCTTGTCTTCCTTTGCTCTGAATTCCTTGCACAAACCCAAGAAATAAGCCCCACTTTCCTAGCGCATGTGTTGCTCCTATTTCTTAGGAATTAACTCCTAAATTCTAGCACATTCCATAATGAAAAAATCTCCTTATGTCAAGCTCGCACAAGCGTCTCCTTGGCTTTTCACTCTCTCTCACAAGCTCCACACACAAACTTGTGCTCAAGAATAATGTTACAATGAGTGATTTCGCCCTCCTTATAAGCAACTAAAAAAGGCTAAACCTGGAAAGTTAATTATTTTTGGAAATCGAACTGGTGATTGATTGAGTTAACCGAGTCTAATTGACTCATGTATATCGTCTTGCTCAAATTTAGAACTTGAGACTCACACATGTCAATTTCCAAAACTAACTCGCACTAGGAGACACTAAATTGAGCCTCACACTCTAGCACATCAGTTGAACTGCTTCATAACTCGTCCTAATTTTTAGGGAACTCAAGCATGCTAAAGGACTTGTTGAGGTCTCTTTGACTAAGGCACAAGTCAAAGAAGACCTTCACTTGCAACTTTTCAACAATTGGACATGATCTCGAAATAGACGAGCTGAAATATCTGTCAACATTCTAGCTCGAGAGCCACCAAACCCTCCCCAACTTCCACTACCTCAACGACAGTGGGCTTGTTGCCTAACCATAGTAGTGAGCATAGGAGCCTAGGCCGGATACACCTGCAGCAAGAAAGAATGCAAGCCCTTAAGCTTTAGAAATGGTAGGATAGTGGAAGGACTTAGTCTCTCTTGGCGTTCTTAATGGGCATGCAAGAGTGAGAATGGCAACAAACTAAGGAGGGGCAACTTAGATTGCCATCAAGCAGATGGATTGAAGGTTATGATCAGATGTAGGGTGTGGGAAATGAATGACTCAGACCAAGCCAATTCTTGAAATGATGGACACGGGGTGTGGGAAATGAATGCCTCGAACCAAGCCAACTCTTGAAATGATGAATGCAGAGTCAAAGTTAGTGCCATATAGCCCTCCTTGCATGCGAGCGCTTATGGACCAACTCTCCAACATAAATCCTACCTTGGCCTTGACACGAAACGACATTATTCCTCCCACATTGCAACATCATTTCGGGTAGGGTTGCATGTCTACTGCACTCACTGAGTGAGGTGCAATGCCCTTAATGCTTCCCACTCCAGCTCATCAATCGAACTGCTTCACAACTCGTCCTGGAGCATGTTAAAGAAGGACTCATTGAGGTCTCTTTCACTAAGGTACAAGTCAAAGAAGACCTTCACTCGCTACTTTTCAACAGTTGGAACATGATCTCTAAATAGACGAGCTAAAATATTTGCCGACATTCTAGTTCGGGAGCCACCAAACCCTCCCCAACTTCCACTGCCTCGACGACAATGAGCTTGTTGCCTAACCATAGTAGTGAGCATAGGAGCTTAGACCGGATACACCTGCAACAAGAAAGAATGCAAGCCCTTTGGCTTTAGAAATGGTAGGATAGTGGAAGGACTTAGTCTCTCTTGGCATTCTCAATGGGCATGCAAGAGTGGGAATGGAAACAAACTGAGCAGGGGAACGACTTAGATTGCCAACAAGCGGATGGATTGAAGGTTATGATTAGATGCGGGGTGTGGGAAATGAATTCCTCAGACCAAGCCAACTCTTGAAATGATGGACGCCCGGTGTGGGAAATGAATGCCTCAGACCAGGACAACACTTAAAATGATGGATGCAGAGTCAAAGTTAGTGCCATATAGCCTTCCTTGCATGCGAGCGCTTACGAACCAACCCTCCAACATAAATCCTACCTTGGCCTTGCCACAAAACAACATTATTCCTCTCACATTGCGACATCATTGCGGGTAGGGTTGCATGTCTACTGCACTCATTTAGTGAGGTGCAATGCCCTTAATGCTTCCCTTCTCACCCTATTCGGGGGATTATAAACTTTATATTTATAATAGTTTAAACTTTAAACATTATAATAATAATTCAAATAATAATAGTAGTTTAATAAATATTATAATAAACTTTATAATAATGATTGTAATAATTATAATATGTTAAAACTTTATGATAATAAGATAATAATATAAAATTAAGTTTATAATAGTATAAACTTTTATATAGATGTCATAATTAAGTAACGATTTATGGTATGAAGTTAGTCTTTTAGAATGTTGCTATATTACATATAATGTTCTATTGTTTTACTTGTTACTACCATGATGTTCTATAAATTAACTTATAATTTATACTCGAATTATAAATGTAATGTGATAGAGACCAAGTTCTTTTTCAGATGAGGTACATATAGTACTTCTTGTAAGTGGAGGTTTGACCTTGATTTAAGTGAAGATTAACAGTCCTAATTCCATCGCAGAAATAGAGACCAAGTTCTTTTTCAGATCAGGTACATATAGTACTTCTTGTAAGTGGAGGGTTTGACCTTGATTTAATTGAAGATTAACAGTCCTAATTCCTTTCACGGGATAAGTGGCATTATCCCCAATAATAATCTCCATATTCGTCTTCTTTTCAGTCAAGTTAGAGACAGCCTCTTTGTACCCAGTTAAGTGCCTTGAGGCACCACTATCAATCAACCAATGATCCAATGTATCCAGAGGAGAGTTAGTGGTGAGGGCAAAAATAAGATAAAAATCTTTGTGCTTTACAACATTAACTTCTTCATACCTGGAGTTTCTCGACTTCTTGGGAGGACGACCATTTCCATTTCGAGCAGCGGGAGCATTCCTCTTTCCCTTGTTATTGAACCCGTTGTTCCTTTGATTGCCATTGCTCTTAAAGTTATTGTTATGGTTGTCATCATCTCTTAGAGTATCCTTCTTGTAAGGACACGCTCTAGCGAAGTGGCCAAGTCTGTTGCAATTGAAGCATCTTCCTTTTCTTCCTTCTTTAAATCCTGGCTTGAACCCTTGTCCATGATTTCCTTGGATCATCATTGTTCCTCCTCTTAGAATGAGCGGAGAAGGCGGTAGGATTGTTTCCACTTGAGGGCTTGTCTTTTTACATCATCCTTATTTCTTCTTAAGTGCATCTAGCTAATAATTCATCAAATCCCGAAATCATGTCATTGTTAAGGATGGTAGCGTTGAGCACATCCCATTCTTTTGTAAGGCCTCCAAGTGCGATAAGAGTAAGCTCCCTGTCACCAATGACTTCTCCAATAGATAGAAGATCATTCTTGATCTCGGTAATCCTCATGAAGTAGGATTGGACGGATTCACCTCTATCCATCTTGATGTCTTTCAACTTGTTCTTGAGAAAGAGAACTTGATTTGCATTATTTACTTTGAACATCCCAACCAACTTGTCATATATCTCCTTAGATGTTTCCAAATCAGAAATATAGGCAACCAAAGGTTTGTGAATAGAATCAACAATAATTTTCTTAGCTTTAGCCTCACCTTTCTTGTACTTTGTTTGTGTAGTTGCGGATGCATTTGAAGGAGGCTCAACTATTCTTCCTTTGACATAGTCCATGGTATCATTTTCTTCCAATGTCAAATCTAGAGTCATCTTCCATGCATGATAGTCAGATTTGCCCTTAAGCTTGTCCTTGGATTTGAAGAAAGATATAGTTGTCATTGGGACTAGTTTCAAGTCCTTGTCCAACAACTTCCCTTAGTGATTGCATTTCCTCACTGTTGCTTGGACTTTGTCTTCACCTGAGCTCTGATACCATGTTAATTTTAGATAACAATTATATGTTCTATGCTTAAGCACAATTTTCTTCAATGTCCCTTACTAGCCCAATGACAATTTCCAATTATAGTAGCAATCACATTAATTTAAACAAATTGACAGTAAATGCAAATAGAACATAAAAACATGTGCAAAAAACAAGCCAAGGCAAGAGGACACAAGATGTGGTGGATGCCAGGGAAAAACCCAAATGTGGGGAAACCCTTTGATCAAATCTTCTTATTATTCTTCAATAGTTCAGTAGAGAGAGAGAGAGAGTACAAGTATTAAATTAACTTGCCCAAAACAGTCCTGTCAAATCAGCGGAGAAGAACAGTCAATTGTAACCCTAACCAGAAAGTCAAGGAAGGTCAAAGCAACTTCAAAATTTCCTCCAAGCAGCTCGGTCAACAACAAATAAATTTGGCCTTCCAAGAGGGTTCAAAGTCAACCCAACAATAGTTTGGTCAACCCAGTCAAACATTGATGTAATTTCTGCGGTCAAACGCTGAAGTCAAACCAGTCAAACTGTCCCAATCACCTTGAAAACTGTGCCAATCAATGCGGCCTTCAAAAATCGAAATTCTGCCCTCTATAACGAAGTCAGCACTGGTCAAAATCACCCAAGTCAATGCTGTCCTGTTTCTTGATATTTTCGGCTTCCAAAACAGTCTTGAAAATTGTCCTCCTTTTACACGTGCGAAGTAGGGAAGGCTGCCTCCAAGCTGTATGAACCAATCAAGAGAGGAGAGAGAGAGATGTGCGATGAGATGAGTGATGTCCCAATGAGGAGAGAGGTCACTCCTGTTTATACACTTTGTTTAGGGTGAAGAAACGCATCTACTGGGCTTATGAGCCTACATTTGACTAAGGCCGACCTTGACAATTTGTGCATGAGAGAGAATAAATTCAAAATTCCGTTTCTGCTTTTCAGAATGAGATGATCTTTATATCATATGACCTCTGGAAAAGAGGAATCCAATGCAATAATCATCTCCATCATATGAGCTATCCTAAGGTTAATTTTGGCCCTAGTTGCCAATTTTAACAGTAAGAGATTGATGCCCCATGGTCTAGTCAATGGCAACCTTCAAATCATCAACAATTAGAATCTCATCCACAACAAACCACGAGGCACATTGCAAGACACACCCCATAAGCCAACGCCCCAACTCTCATATTGGTGCCAAGACCACTAGACCAAAAGAAGTGAAAAATCTAGGAAGGGCTAAGGATTATAATGGCACTACATCCTGCACACACCACTCACAAAGGCGTCGTCGAAGAAACCAATATGATATATATTGTCAAGGGGCTTATGATTCCAACTACGTCTAGTGTTAATAGATTTCCGAGGGTCAATTTCGAAAAAGTAATCCATGATTCTAAGTGTTGTGGCTCTCAAATTTGGGACAAATTCTAAAAAATACATGCATTTCGACAACAGCAAATACCCCAAAAGGTATAAAGTGGGATTGCTCTGTATTCTAGATGGTGAGAGGACCAACAATGAAGACATTAAATAATAGAAGATGTGTCCATATGCAGAGTGATATTGAGGAATGAAGTTACTTCCTCCTAGATGGAGATAGCAAAAGGACATATGAGCTGTTCTAAGGTGAAATTTGGCCATAGTTGCCAATTTTAACAGTAAGAGATTGATGCCCCATGGCCAAGTCATTGGCAACCTTCGAATCAATGACAATTAGAATCTCAGCCACAACAAACCACGAGGCACATTGCAAGACACCCCATAAAGCCAACACCCCTACTCTCATATTGTTGCCAAGAACAACAGACCAAAAGAAGTGGAAAGTCTGGGAAGGGCTAAGGATTATAATGGCACTACGTCCGCACACACCACTCACAAAGGCGACGTCGAAGAAAACAATATGATATATATTGTCAAGGGGTTTATGATTGCAACTATGTCTGGTGCTAATAGATTTCCAAGGGTCAATTTCCAAAAAGTAATCCATGATTCTAAGTGTTGTGACTCTCAAATCTGGGACAAAATTCTTAAAAATACATGCATTTCGACAACACCAGATACCCCAAAAGATATAGAGTGGGATTGCTCTATATTCCAGATGGCGAGAAGACCAACAATGAAGACATAAAATAATAGAAGATCTGTCCATATGCAGAGTGATATTGAGGAATAAAGTTACTTTCTCCCAGATGGAGATAGCAAAAGGACATGACAAAAATATGTGGGCAGTGTCCTCTCTTGCCGATCTACAAAGAGGGCAGAATCCCAGGCCCAAAAAATCTCTCTTGGCAAGGTTGTCCCAAGTAAGGATCCGTTTGTGAACGACAAGCCAAATAAAACATTTCAGCTTTGCAGGAGCCTCCCACTTGCACATGCAGGCCAGCCAAATGGTGGTAGGATCCTGCTGACATCAATAAAAAAATGTAAGAATCTGCTGCCTTAGCTATGATATCACCACCTTGGGATAATTTGCCCTATGTGAGTCTGTCCTCCTTTTCTGATAGAACGATGCCAGCCTGAAGTAAATGTGTGCGGTAAGACACCCATTCAATGGAGAGTTCAGGAGACAGATCGAGCTCGCCAGCAAGCATCCATTGAGTAGCGGGGAAACTGTCAGTAAATGAGTAGCCAATGTGCGACAATGAAAAGATACCGCGACTGTTGAGGTATTGAATAATGGGGAATGAGAGGGAGTGGTTCACCTCCAACCCAACAATTGCATCAAGCCTGACAAGGATATTGCTTCCCCTGCCAACAACCCATCAAAGGTTACTACACAGCTAATGTCTAGCTCTCATCATGCTGCACCATTCAAAGGTGGCCTTTTTCTTCAATGACACACCAGCCAGGATCCATTCTTCCAAATTACCGTGGTCAAGATATTTCTATGTGATAATGCTTTGCCAGATACCTTGTCCCTTGAAAGCCCTCCAAAGATTCTAGGTAAGCAACGCACAGTTGAATTTTTTGTGTGTCCTTAACGCCCCATCGCCCGTTTCTAGAGGGTTTGCAGATGGAAGCTAGAGTGGACAGATGGAATTTCGATTTATTACCAGAGCCAGACCATAGAAAATCTGCTATTATAGAATCAATTCTAAGGATGATTGCCATTTGAAGATGGAACAAATGCATCCAATAGACAAAAATACCTTGGAGAATCACCTTGGTCATAGTCATCCTATTGCCCAATGTAAGCCATTTGTTTTCCCACAAGGTTAAGTTCTTCTCTAATTTCTTTATGATCCAGGTCCAATCTCACTTCTTGTAGTTTCAAGGCTTCAAGTGGCATCCCCGATATTTGAATCCCAAAAAGTTCAACAATTTTTTTAGTTTCCTCATCTTCAATACTATAAGCGATGAGCTCAGGTTTGTCCTTGTTCTGAATTAGACTTGAAACATGCCCAATTTTTGTCATGTTTTGGTAAAAAGTATGCCATTCTGAAAGTTTGGCTTCCCCAAGACCATGGACGTCATCCACAAACATTATGTGAGACAAATGGTTATTTGCTGAGACCCTGCATACAATGGTTCTTCCCTCCTCCCTGGCAACTCTAATTACTTTGCTAAGCCCATCCATAACTAGAATGAAGAGCAGAGGGCAGAGCGCGCAACCTTGGCGCAAACCTCTAAAAATCCTGAAAAAATCTGAGGGGATCCCATTAATCCTAAGTTCGCTGTCGTGACACAAGCCATAATCAAGTTGACGTGCCTTCTTTGTAATCCAATTTTGTGGAGGATCAGCATAAGGAACTCCCAATCAACCTTGTCATAGGCTTTGATGAGGTTTATCTTCATCAGACATGCTCTCAAATTTCTAGCTTTGATGGAATGTAAGCATTCTTATGTGATCCCAACAACATCCCAAATTGCTGCAAAGTAATGTGCTCAAACAGAAACTGCTTGATTTGGTTAGCTCTAAGTTTTGAAATCATTTTATAAACCACATGACATAGAGAGATTGGTCTATAATCTAAAAAATGAAATGAAATAGATTTTTTTGGAATGAGTGTGATGAAGGTTGTATTGATAGCACCTGATATGTGCCCCTAGAGTTGAGACTCTTTCACCATCCCAATGAGATCAGGTCTTGTCATATCAAAGAAAAAAAGGTATAATTCCACTGGCCATACGTCTGGTTCTGGGCTTTTGTCCTTTGCAAGCTCATTCAATATTCCATGCAATTCTTCTGCTGAAACAGGTTCATCCAAGCGCTCAATGTCTTCCTTGTTGACCATACATGGGAATAAGCGCCAATTCCAATTGGTCTTCAATGCATGATGCTACGGACGCCTTATATAGCTTGTTGAAATATCGAACAACCTCCTGTTGTATTTCTTTCAGGGTTGTGAGAAGACAGTTCTGCTGATTCCGTATATGCTAGATTGTATTAGTGCATTTTCTTTTGGATGTGGTCTTGTGGAAGAACTTAGTATTTTTATCTCCTCCTTGAATCCAAGCTAATCTACTTTTCAATCTCCATTCATCTTCTTGGTGTTTGAGGATTTTATTCTTCTTGCACACAATGTCCGATAGAGCCTTCTTGATTTGCTCAGAGAAATTTCCAGAAATATAGGATCCATCAGTGCTGCAATGTCTTTCTCTATTTTGTTTAACTCCTTGGATGGTTCCTTTTTGCATTTGCAAACCCAAACTTTTACTTCTGATTTCAATCTCCCCAACTTATGAGATACCAAACCCATCTTCTTATTTGGTGCAATCTCAACTGGCTTCGACCAAGAATGCCGAACAAGATCCACAAACTCCTTATCTTGCAATAACGAATGGTTAATTTTGAATGGCAGAGCAGTGGGTTCCTGTTCACCAACTCATTCCAGAAAATTGACATTCTGATCCGAGATGCCCGGGTGTGAAGTCCAAGATTTGAGGAATTTTATTCTTGTGTGCAGGGAGGAGTGGACTAGGATCCTGTCCATTCTCTTCATTACACAATCGATACCATATGCCCATTCCTCCAGGTAGGGCAAATGGGGCATGGGACGATGTCCATGATCATTTTCTGGGAGAATAGAGCCTTGAAATGTCCAACGAGTGTGTCTAGATTGCAGTTCTGTCCCCATATCTCCTTGAGATTCATAGTGAGATTCAAGTCTCCCGCTAAAACGAGAGAATGCAAGTCTAATACCCCACTAGCCTCCAGCTTTTTCCAAAATTGCTTTCTATTGGCATATGGAGCGTATAAATTGAATATGCGCATATGGTAGAGCTAACCCTTGTAGAAACCAGTCAAAATAATACCTGCGAATGTTTTGTATGCCTTAAGAGAGAAAAGCTTGGGGTTCCACATAGCAACTAAACCCCCGGAGATCCCCTGCGCATTGATAGCACATACAACCTAATTTGGCCATATTTTCAATAGAATTTGCTGAGATTTCTCTTTGTCAATCATCGTCTCCTGAAGCAGAACCACAGTTGGTCGATTTGAATTGATAATATTATGAAGAGATTGCCGAGAAATTGACAATCCCAATCCTCTATTGTTAGTCACTTGAAAGACAATATCTTCATTTGGTATGTGATACAGCGGGAAAGTCTGCTCTAAGGTCTCGCTTATTAATAGAGTCAAGGGTGCCTTCAATGTCGATGCATAAACCCAAATCGATAGGAGGATGAAGGGCTGCTTCCAATGACTCAGAGAAACATGTATTGAGCTCTGTCCCCTGGTCAAAGCATGTGGAATTTTTTTTATACTTGATTGCCTTCCTTTTATTGTTATATCCGATCTTCTTCTGATCTAAGCAAAGAAAAGCCTTGCTGTTTTGGAAAAATGTTCTTTTGACAGTCAAAGGTTCTAAGCCCAACGAGTCATTGCTGGCATGATTTTCCAGATCTGTATCTGCAGAGGGGGAGGGGGGGAAGGAAACACACCAAGCGATGCTCTATTTCAGGGAGGAGATGCTGATGGAGGCCTCTGTTCAGGCATAGTTGAGATGGATTTGCCTTTGGATCTTTGAAATAGCGAGGAGGACAATGGTCTAAAGTCCTTGTCCTTGGCATTGATCAGCTCACTATGTTGATATGATGTCTGGTGAGGGTCCTCCAATTTATCAACCTGGGCCGAGGTCAAGTGTAGATTTGCTTTGTGGCAGTGGGTATTATTCCTTATGAGATTCTCCTCAAGAGCAGGCAATTGATGGTCAATAGCAGCCTCCAATGCACGTAGTGCCTGATTGGAAAAGGTAGGGGTCCAATTCATCCCAGAGTCCCATCTATTCCTTCAAAAGCGGTTCCTCCCAAATCGGAGAGGACACTCAGCAACCAAATGCCCAATTTCATGGCATCTCAGAGATATAAATGGGATTCCCCAGTAATCCACTTGCTGCCTGATTGAGAATGTCCCCCAGTATATATCGAGAGCCGTCGGAAGACCCCCTGTGAAATCTGCTTCAATCAGGACCCAAGCCACTCTCTTGTCCAACAAACCAGCACGTCCTTCATCCACTTAATAAAATGATTTCCAATCTTGTTGGCAATCTCCATGATAGCCCAGTTGGACCATAATTCCATTGGGGACCAGGTAATTTTACCCAGATGAACTTTCTTTTGGGAACTTCTTTAATTGGATCAAAACCAACTGTCCATTTTTGAAGACATAGGAATCCTCTGCCTCTCACCTGTGGCATGGAGCCAATATTCTCAGCATCCTCTTCAGTCATAATGAAATCCAAACCACCCATTCAGCAATGTGCTGACCTTCGGACGATATCCAATGATTGATGACTGGCATTTGTTGATCAAGTCCTTTATCTGACTGCCAGACATTCTTCAAAACTCCCAGCATCCTACCAGAACTCTCTGTTTCAGCCTAACAACATTGTCCCAGTATACATCAACCCCCATAATGAGTTTCTGCATCTCTTCTTGCGCTTTGACCAGTTTCTTCTTCCTCCTCGGAGAATTCTTGCTGGAAGCAAGGTTGTCATCCTGTGCTTTACAAGGCTCTTTACAGTTAGTCTCCTGCACAGATTTTCCTTTCTCATTGAGCGAAGAATGAATTATAACGTTGCTTCGTCGGTCCTTGCTTTTGTTTTTGGCGGTGATGGTTACTTCAATAAGTGCCTCCACATCATTAATCTGGTCTATTAGTGGAGTTTGACCAGCCATCATAGCATGTGCCAGCAAAGCCACCAATCCAAATGTTTTGATTTGCCAGCAAAGATGTGGCGGACCCTTAACAATTAAAAAGAAATGTGTTGACCCGCAATGATACTGGCAGATATAGATATCCAGGGAACCACACCATCATGGATACCGATAGCCAATCAAACTGTCAAAAAAGCAGCATCAAGACAATATTTGCCAATAATCTTTAATGTTTGGACTGTTCTCTGACATCTGGAAGGATCATTCTGGCCATTGGCAGGATCCAAATCCTGTTGCCAGGGATCTTGTATCCCAATTTATCTCCTCCAGGTAGATTATTATTGGATGAAAATGTACTTACGCTGGCTATATTCAGACTTTCCTCTGCACTAATGGAATATTTTATAGGCCTTCAGATGTTCTCAGTGGCTTCTAATGGGGATGATGGTGCTCCCGCATTACAAAAATTCCCCAATATTGTCAAACTCGATCTGTGAAAATTATATTCATGAATTTTTCCATATTCGTGCCTCAGGTATCATAAATAGATGAGATTCAAATTCGTGGTAGGTGAACTACCAAAATTGCCGCATTTACTCTCCACTTCATGCCGCCACCCTTCCCTATCCAATGGTCCCTGATCCTCACTGTTTTTGACTGATAGAGAGACCTGGGAATGAAACCAGGCACTCCTGTGTATGCAGAGTTATTCTCTGGCTGAGCTATGCAGATTGATACTTCACTGATCTCTGTATGATCGTTGTATGCCTTTGTATCAACTATTAGCAGGATTCGTATCGTGATCATGCACAACTTGTACAGCACCAACAACATCTAAACCAGCATAAAGTGCAGCTCATCCAGCAGCATCTACAGATCCATTTTATTTTACCACCCCGACTCTTTTTGTCTGCAAGACCGATCTGGACCAGATTTTTACCACCAAACTTTTCAGCACACCACCTTAGCAGAGAAGAGTTCTTTATCTTATCTAGTGTCTTCAGGACATTAACTTTGAAATATTTGCAGCAGTAACTAGCTTCAGAACCTTCAACTTCACCCTTGTTAGCAACTACCTTTCCTTCCGCTGCTTCTGGTCCATCAGTCATTACTGAATAAACAAATGCTGAAATGACCAATACTTAATAATAACTATACACGCGCTAGATGGAGTGCAGTGAAGAAAACTTATGTTCACAATGCACTTTAGATTTAGATACCAATACCAAATTGTTAAGACCTCCGAGGTGCCGATTCAACAGGGAAATAGAGAATTTTATGTGCCACTGCTCCATCTTAGGCGCCAAATGTTTATATGTCAAGATGCAAGTATACCACCTTTACCTTTGGTATTGTAGACTTCTTCTATCAAACCATACCAAGAATACATGCAGTCTTAGTGAAGAAAATACCTTACTCCTCAGAAGAAGAATATCAGCTTAGTTTTTTCTTGTCTTAGATGCTTTACTGATGTCTACTGCTATAAGACCAATATAAGACCAATAAGTAGAAGAGCTGCAATGAGTAATCCCAACAGTTAAAAATTCACTCACCGATAGTCCTTCCATCCAAAGCGACCAGGAAAGTGTGCCTTTCATTCGACGGCATGCGGCCAATTGTTGCAGCTCCTCCTCCTTGGCTCCTTCCCACAGCCGAGACATCACCTCCGGGATACCTCAATTCGTGGTCCAAATAGTAATATCATGCATGATACAGCCTCGTTGCAGTCCATCAGACATTCATGTCTACTGTGGTTCATTCGCTTCTGCTCAAGTGGTCAATCCCAGTGCAGCAAGGTATTCTTATTACCGACCACATACCACACTCTTCCAGGAAGGCTTGCTTTACCTCAGGCTCTTTTTCCACAGGATTTCACAGGAAGGTTCTCGTAGAGCACCCACCTTGTCGTAGCATTTGTCTCTTACCTTGCAATTCGCATTGATCTGGTGATGGAACCATCACATTGTGGGCAGAGTGGGCCAGATGTTAATCAAGACTCAGGATGCATCATTTTAGTATTTAGATTTATAGAGTATCTAATGATTTCAGTTCTATTTTTTTGATCCATGAATGGTTTTGGTTTTCAACTTTGAATATGTTTTTTAAAATTTAAAAAATATTTTATATTTTTTGTACTAGACATTTCCTCGTTGCATCTGAATCTTAGCTTTCCAAAAGTCTAGCGGATCCATATCCATATCCTGGAAACATAGCCTAGCATATATAGATATATTATAAATTAAAGTTTCAATTGTATTTAATAAAGTTATATTATATAATAAAGAAACTAGATAATTTAAATTAAAACTATGTAAGTAATATATATGTTTTTGTTGTCCCACAGGAAGGCTCTATCACTGTTGAAGCATATGCTTCAAAACATCTAGACTGTCTTCAAGAACATAATAAAAACGCGAAAGAGAGCTGTCATAGGATCACCTTAATTGCTTCTATCAGTTCTATGGGAGAAAAATATCTCCTCCCCACCCATCCAGAAAATATTACAAATTTTTTCTCTCATCTATTACAATATAAGCTGGTAGGAACAAGCAGTGAAAGTCAAACCAACATCAAATATTTTAAGAAAACATATAATTATGCAGCATTAAATAGGCATGAGAGTCAAAAATATCAGAAGAGAAAAGCCATGTGCTTTGATGAGCCCTCCTTGCACTCCAGCTTGTTAATTTTAGATAATAATGGTATGTTCTATGCTTTAGCACAATTTACTTCACTGTTCCTTATCAGCCCAATGACAATTTCCAATTATATTCAGTAACAATTATATTAACTTAAACATATTGACAGTAAATGCAGATAGAACATAAAAACATGTGCAGAAGACAAACCAAGACAAGATGACACAAGATATGGTGCATGCTAGGGACAAATCCCAATGTGGAGAAACCCTTTGATCAAATCTTCTTATTATTCTTCAATAGTTTAACAGAGAGAGAGAGAACAAATATCAAAATTACATGCCCAAAAAAGTTGTGTCAAATTAGTAGTCAACTGTAGCCTAACCAAAAATCAACGGTGGTCAAAGCAACTCCAAAATGTCCTCCAAGCAGCTCGGTCAACAGCAGAAGAATGCAGCCTTGCAAGAGAGTCAAAGTCAGCAAAAAAATAGTTCGGTCAACCCAGTCAAATGCCGCTGTAATTTCTGTAGTCAAAGCCTGAAGTCAACCCTGAAGTCAAACCAGTCAAACTATCCCGATCACCTTAAAAATTGTGCCAATCAATGCGGCCTTAAAAAAACCGGAATGTTGTCCACAAGAACAAAGTCAACGCTGAAGTCACCCAAGTCAACGCTGTCCTGTTACCTGATGTTTTCGGCCTCCAAAACAATTTTGAAATTCGTCCTCCTTTCACACGTGTGAAGTAGGGAAGCCTCCAAGCTGTACGGACCAATCAAGAGGGGAGAGAGAGAGATATGTGATGAGATGAATGATGTCCAAATGAGAGAGAGGTCACTCCTATTTATACACTTTGTTGAGGGTGAGGAGACATATCTATTGAGCTTCATGGGCCTACATTTGACTGAGACCAACCTTGACAATTTGTGCATGAGAGAGAATAAATTCAAAATTCCATTTTTGTTTGTCAGAATGAGATGATCTTTATATCAAATATGGACCTCTTGAAAAGAGGAATACAATGCAATAATCATCTCCATCATATGAGCTGTCCTAAGGTGGAATTTGGCCCTAGTTTCCAATTTTAACACTCCCTCTCAATTAGTTTGAATTCCACCTGCCAATCCATCTGTCATCATCATGCCATCCCTGTCATCACTGCCCTGTTGAACCATGAAGTAATAATGAAGAAGTGATCGAGAGTGAGTCATAAGATGATACCACTCTCCATTGACAAAAGTCAGCCCTTGATCACAGATCAAGTTGTTGAACACTATGCATCTTAGTCATAGGGAGTACGACAATACATGATGCGCCCATCGGTAGTTCTATGGTCCCTAACCATCTTTTCCCAACTCTTTGGTTAGATGAGAGGTACTTCCCATGAGTCCCAGAATTTATGGGTAGGATGTGTGTCGGGGCAATGATAGGAGAAGGTGAACCACTCATCCTGTTCATATGCCATAGGAGGTGAACCACTTATCCTATGCATATGTCAATCGTAGGGGAAGATGAATCACTCACCCTACATGCATGTGTCTGAGTAGGGGAAGATGAACCACTCACCCTACACACATGTCAACCATAAAGGGCATCACAGGGGAAGGTGAACCACTCACCTTGTATCCAGTGCACCACTAGGGGAAGGTGAACCACTTACCCTATGGTCACTCATAACTCCAAGAAGTACCACAAGCCCCTAGGAGCTCCTAGATCTCAGTGTCCAACTCATACAGGACCCTCATAGGAGGGTCGTTCCACGATTCCAAGTCTCTCCCGAAAGGTTAAGAATTTGACCTTCTCTAAAGGCTTCGTGAGAATGTCTGCGACTTGCTCATCCGCCCTGATGTGTTGGAGCCTTATTGCTCCCTATTATACCATATCTCGGATGTGGTACCTGATATCAATGTGCTTGGAGCAGTTGTGGAACACAAGATTCTCTGATAGACGAATTCCACTTTGGTTGTCGTAGAAGATCACAGTGGTATCCAACACGTGCTCAAATAGTTCACTGAAGAGCTTCCTCAACCAAACTGCTTCACAACAGGTCATACTTGCACTAATGTATTTGGCCTTAGCGGTGCTTAGTGCAATCGATTTCTGCTGCCTGCTCATCCAAGATATTGAAGCAGACCCCAAAGAGAAGCAACACCTAGACGTGCTTTTACGATCCACCACATTGCCAACCCAGTCAGCATCTGAATATCCATGTAGCCTCAAGTTCCCGACAGTGTATCTCAGTCCATAGTGGATTGTGCTCCAAGATATATCAAGAGATTCTTCGCAACAATCCAATGAACGTGATGAGGATTGACCACAAATTGACCCAACGTGTTCACAACGAAGCATATGTTAGGATGAGAGTTCACCAAGGACATTAGCCCTCCCCCCACAAGTTGATGATACTCGGAGGGGTTCGCTAATCTAGGCCCAACAACACTTCCACATAGCTTCTTGAAGTTGAGTTCCATTGGAGTAGATATAGACCTATAGTCCACCATCCCACATCTCTCAAGTAGCTTCACAATGTATTTTCCTTTTGTATTTTCCTTGAGAAAGGAAAATATCCCCTGGCTTTTGTTAGATCTCCAACCTTAGGAACTAGTGCATCAGTCCTAGGTCCTTCATCTCGAATTCGGAAGCCAACTTCCTTTTTCATTGATGAATGAGAGGGTCATCACCTGCAAGAAAGAGATCATACACATAAAGAATCAGAATGAGAGGCTTGTCCTTTTCAACCTTGAAGTATAGGTTTGGGTCAGCATCGCTCCTTGTAAATCCCAGCTTCATAAGATAACCATCAATCCTCTCATACCAAGCCCTAGGGGCTTGCTTCAACCCATAAAAGGATTTCTTCAACCTGCATACATGTGTCTTACGATCTTGAACTTCGAACCCTTCAGGTTGTTCTACATAGACTTCCTCTTTAAGCGAGTCATGCAAGAAGGTAGTTTTGACATACATTTGGTGAAGGCTCCATCCTTGCAAGGCAACAAGGGCTATGATCAAACAGATGGTGGTATATTGGGCAACTGGTGCAAATATCTCATCATAGTCTACTCCTTCCTTTTGAGAGAAGCCTCGAGCAACAAATCTGGCCTTGAACTTTTCAACACTCCCATCAACTCCATGTTTGATCTTGTAGAGTCATTTTGAAGTGACAACAAACTTGTCGTTGGGTTTAGGAGCCACATCCCATACATCATTCTTCATGATCGACTCATTCTCCTCATTCATCGATCCTTCCAAACTTGTTTCTTCATGGCTTCTTTGAATGTGCAAGGCTCAGATTGTACAATGTTACTCATGGCTGCTAAGTATCCTTGGTACCTATTCGACTTCTTGCTTTCACGAAATGTCCCCCTAGGTGCTATATGTTTTTCAGCATCTTCAAGAGTATCCTTGAGCAACAAAGGTCTTTTTCTTGAAGTAGAGGGCTCACTAGGAGGTGGATCAGTGGGATCCATCGGGCCTTCCACTTCAGGCATTGGTTCATCAGACGGAGGTTCATCCTGCTTTTATGCATCAGCATCATCATTGTACTTCCTAGGGATAGGAAGATCCCGAATCTTTCTAAGAGCAGAATCTTCATTGAAAGTGACATCATGACTTAATTCCACTTCTCTTTGACCAGGCACATATATTTTATATGCCTTCGAAGTTTCATTGTAGCCCACAAACATTCCTTTCTTCCCAGATACATCTAGTTTGTTTCTTTTCTCTTTCGGCACATGAAAATATACGGGACAACAAAAAAATTAAAATGAGAAACATTAGGTTTCTTACCGGTGAAAACTTCTTTGGGTGTCTTGAAGTCCAACGCTTGATGTGGGCATCTGTTTTGAACATACACAGTGGTGTTTGCAGCTTCTCCCCATAAGAACTTTGGAAGAACTTGGTCATGAAGCATCGCACGAGTGGCTTCTATGATAGTATGATTCTTCCTTTTGGCAACACCATTTTGTTCAGGAGTATATGCACTAGTGGTCTCCCTCTTAATGCCAGCTTCTCTACAATAGTCTTTGAATTCATTTGACTCATATTCGGTCCCATTATCGGTCCTCAATATTTTGTTCCTTTTCCCTGTTTGATTCTCGACCAAGGCTTTGAAAGAGCAGAACCATTTGAACACTTCATCCTTCTTCTTTAAGAAACCGATCCATGTTTTGCAGGAGAAGCCATCCACAAAAATAACATGGTACAAATATCCACCCAAAGATGTCATGAGCAACATATCTGATAGATTAGAATGGACCAATTGAAGAATATCGGTGGTTTGAGTTTCACTTGAGGGGAATGGTCCCCTTCTATGTTTTCCAGCTTCACTTCCCAACAAATATCTTCATGATATAAATTGAATTTGGGCATACTTGTGACCATCTTCCTTACATCAGGCAAGGATTTGAAATGAAGGTGAGCAAATCTCCAGTGCCATAATTCGGATTGAAGAGATGTATCACAAGTCATTGCTCCCAACAAACTTCCTCCAACCTGATAGAGACCTTCAACCCTGAATTCAAGAGTGAATGCATCTCTTGAGTTCTTTTGCCAAACACAAACTTTCCCGTCAATGAATGTCACCTTGAAACCTTTGTCTTCCATCGTAGAAATAAAGACCAAGTTTTTTTATTTTTTATTTTTTTGTTTATTCTTTTTTGTTATTTCTATCTCATTCAAATCAGGTACATATAGTACTTCTTGTAAGTGGAGGGTTTGACCTTGATTTAAGTGAAGAGTAACAATCCCAATCCCTTTCACGGGATAAGTGGCATTATCCCCAAGTATAATCTCCATATTTGTCTTCTTTTCAACCAAGTTTGAGAGGGCCTCCTTGTACCTAGTGAAGTGCCTTCAAGCACCACTATCAATCAACCAATGCTCTAATGTATCTGAAGGAGAGGCAGTGGTGAGGGCAAAAATAAGATAAAATTCTTCATACCTGGAGTTTCTCGACTTCTTGGGAGGACGACCATTTCCATTTCGAGCAGCGAGAGCATTCCTCTTTCCTTTGTTATTGAACAAGTTGTTCCTTTGATTGCCATTGCCTTTGTAGTTGTTGTTATTGTTGTCATCATCTCTTGGAGTATCCTTCTTGTGAGGACATTCTCTAACGAAGTGGCCAAACCTGTTGCAATTGAAGCATCTTCCTTTTCTTCCTTCTTTGAATCCCGACTTGAACCCTTGACCTTGATTTCTTCGACCAACATTGTTCTTCTTCTTAGAATGAGCAGAGAAGGCGGTAGGCTTGTTTCCATTTGAGGGCTTGTCTCTTTCCATCATCCTTATTTCTTCTTGAGTGCATTTAGCCAATAATTCATCAAATCTCCGAATCCTATCATTGTTGAGGACTGTAGTGTTGAACACATCCCATTTTCTTGTAAAGCCTCCAAGTGCAATAAGTTTGAGCTCCTTATCACCAATGACTTCTCCAATAGATAGGAGATCATTCTTGATCTTGGTAATCCTCATGAAGTAGGATTGGATAGATTCTCCTCTATCCATCTTGATGTTTTTCAACTTGTTTGAGAAAGAGAACTTGATTTGCATTATTTACTTTGAACATCCCAACCAACTTGTCATACATCTCCTTAGATGTTTCCAAATCATAAATATAGGCAACCAAAGGTTTGTGAATAGAATCAACAATAATTTTCTTAGATTTAACCTGAACTTTCTTGTACTTGTTTGTGCAGTTGCGGATGCATTTGAAGGAGGCTCTGCTACTCTTCCTTTGACATAGTCCATAACATCATTTTCTTCCAATGTCAAATCTATAGTCATCTTCCATGCATGGTAGTCAGATTTGTCCTTAAGCTTGTCCTTGGATTTGAAGAAAGATGTAGTCGTCATTGGGACTAGTTCCAAGTCCTTGTCCAACAACTTCTTTTAGTGATTGCTTTGCTTCACTCTTGCTTGGGCTTTGTGTTCACCTGAGCTTTGATTCCATTTTAATTTTAGATAACAATGATATGTTCTATGCTTTTGCACAATTTACTTCAATGTTCTTTATTAGGCCAATGACAATTTCCAATTATATTCATTAGCAATCACATTAACTTAAGCACATTGACAGTAAATGCAGATAGAACATAAAAACATGTGTAGAAGACAAGCCAAGACATGAGGACACAAGATATGGCGGATGCCAGGGACAAACACCAATGTGGGGAAACCCTTTGATCAAATCTTCTTATTATTCTTCAATAGTTCAGTAGAGAGAGAGAGAGTACAAATATCAGAATTACATGCCCAAAACAGTGCTATAAAATCAGCGACCCTAACCAGAAAGTCAATAGTGGTCAAAGTAGCTCCAAAATGTCCTCCAAACAACTCGGTCAACAACAGAAGAATTTGGCCTTCCAAGAGGGTCAAAGTTAGCCCAAAAACAGTTCGGTCAACCCTATTAAATGTTGTTGTAATTTCTGCAGTCAAAGGCTGAAGTCAACGCTGAAGGCAAACCAGTGAAATTGTCCTAATCACCTTGAAAGCCGTGCTAATCAATGCGGCCTTAAAAAAGTTAGAATTTTGCCCGCAAGAATGAAGTCAATGCTAGTCAAAGTCACCCCAGTCAACACTGGTCAATGTTATACTGTTTCTTGAAATGTTCAGCCTCCAAAACAATCTTGAAATTCGTCCTCCTTTCACATGTTCGAAGTAGGGAAACCTCCAAGCTGTATGAACCAATGTTGCAAAAATCGCGATCATGATTAAATCGATGAGGGGAAAAATCTGTTAAAATCAAGAAAAAAATTGGAGAATACAAAAATATTCATTTTTTTTTCAATTTTTTTAATATCTAAAGCATCTACAACATCAAATAAACACATTGACACATAAATATGATAAAAGAACTAATATATAAGATGTGTAATATCATTTCTAGTGTTACATCACACATAATAGTGAATCATGTCCTGAATATTAAGTCCAGACTCCAGAGTCCTAACTTAGCCTCAAAATATCAACAAAAAATATAATAATGTATCTGATGTCATGAGTCACAATGTCATATACAATGAAATGAACCAAATAACTAATACCACTGATTTCCTCTGCCCCTCTTGCGAGAAAATGCAATAGCTTTCTCTTTCCCTCTAGATGTAGATGCCGGTGGAGTTGGCAGTGGACTTTGCTGTGCTCTAGAAGTTGAAGAACTAGGAGCTATAGGAGGTAGACCACGTCCTCTACTGGTGGTAGGGGTAGCCTGGGTAGGTGGTGTCACCTCCTCCTCCTCCCCTGCTCCCTTTATGCCTTCCACTACCTCCTGCTCTAACCAATCATCGACAGACTCCATGAGAGGCCTCTCGGCCTCAACCCTCCATGCAAAGTGGGTGTCAATCATCCAATGAAAGGCCTCCATATCAGTACCTCTCAAGTTCGTCACCCCACTGTCGAAGATTGTAGTTAGACGTAACCATGTCATTATATCTTCGGACTCCAACCTGTACAGATCATAAAATAATAATTATAAAAAAAATATTATTTAATGAATTCAAAAAATTAATTGGAAATTTGGAATATTTTAAGTTTTAAGTTAACTTATTGCGTTTCTTGTTGTGTATTTTTCAAATACACTCCAGTTGTGCCCACATCCTGAGGAGCTACATGTTTGGCTGAGGATTCAAATGGCAAGCTTTCACAGATGGGGTACTTTGGCACCATAGCTTCTCCACCATGCATCTACAACAAAATCACAAATAAGATAAACATAAGAAAAAAAATGAAATTTGAAAGTTGAAGCAAAGTATGAAGTTATGAATTTGAAGAGACAATGAAATTTGAAACAAACTAAAAAATACCTGGCATTTTAGTCTTCTTATCAACCAAAGGCATCTCAAAGCTAAATATGCCACTTGCCATCCTGTATATCTCCATTTCTTTGGAGATTTTTGCACGTTTTGCTGGAGATGGCACCATCCTCTGAACACAGGTGAAGAATCCATCCATGATCTCAGCCTCAAATCAGAACCCATAGGGGTAAGAAAATGTGGGGTTTAAGTAGATCCCTGCAGCATGAATGGGACGATGGAGTGTGTTGTTCTATTGTTCATCAATCACTTCCCATAGGGGGAGTTGTTTCTGAAACCCCTCATCTCCCTTATTATCATGGTGGGCCCGAATGGATTCTTTGGCCCTGTCCATGGCCTCATACAAGTAGCCCATTGCGAGCTTGTCACCATCAACTATTCGAAGAACTTTTACCAAAGGTTCAGTAACGCTGCACACCTCCTGCACTCCCACCCATAAGTTTTCCTGGTATGAAACTAATCTACATATGGCCTCTCCCTTTGATTTGTGGCGAAATGTTAAAGCACGCCACTCATTTGAAAGAAACATTCTCTTCACATCTCACATAGAATTCAAGAGGGATTGAAGAGATATGAAACTGGTGGCAAACCGTGTAATGGCAGGGCGCACCAACTCCTTCTTGTTGGTGAATTTTCTCATCAAATGGAGCATAGATGCATGATTATATATAAATTTTGTAATGCTTTTTGATGAGTCAATAATATCTTTGACAAAGGAAAATTTTCCTATGTCCTCCAACATCAAATCAATACAATGTGTAGTACAAGGTGTCCAAAATAAAGTAGGATGCTTCTCCATAAGCATCTTGCCAGCGACAACATAATTTCCAGCATTGTCGGTTATGACTTGAACAACATGTTCTGCACCCACCTCCAAAATAAACACATCCAACAAATCACATAATAATTTTGCATCTTTGATATGTGCAGATGTATCAACAGATTTCATAAACATTGTCCCTTTGGGATAATTAACGAAGAAGTTTATAAGGCTTCTCCCCTTTTGGTCGGTCCAACTATCTGACATCACAGTGCATCCTGTTTGTGCCCATGATGCCTTAAACTCCTCCAATCTTTTGGTGCAATCAACCTTTTCATCTTGAAGAATGCAATCTTTAAAGCCGTCATAAGAAGAGATTTTTTACCCCGGGCCAACAATTGCAATAGTATCAACAACAGGCTGGAAAAATGGATTATTCCTTGCAACGTTGAAAGGAATATCACTCCAAAGGAGAAACTTGCCCAACAACTTGTTAGCTTCTTTTTTCTCATTTTTTTTAAGCATTGAAGAGATAGATGGTTGTGAACCAGTTGTGGTTCTAGGAACAAAATATGATGAGGTAGCTACAGGGTTGGTTGTAGATATTGATGCTGAAGTAGAACCAGTGCCAATTTCATATTCACCTCCTAACACTATCCCTGCTAGTTGCTTCCTCAGATTTGATTTGGACAGTTTGACTTGCTCTAATTCTTTTAATGATTTGAGGGCTCTTCGGATGATATCCGGATTTGTATTGGTGCAAGGCCCTACCTCATGCCTAGGGATTTTTGCAAGGTGATACTTCAATCTATAAACCCCCCCTGTCATATGATGCCACACACAACTTGCAAGACAAGTTTGATCTATCAAACCCTCCATTAGGTTCACCAAATTCACATAGAGGGTCCAATTTCCTTGGCATGTTTGTAACTTATTTATTTATTGTTTTCCACTAGAAAAATCGTAATCTTTCATTAATTTTGAAAAATTACATGTTGTAGATGCTGTTTGCATTTGCTGTATCTTTCTTGCCACTAAGGGCTTGGTCAAAATATTATAGTTTACCAAAAACTTTGCTGCCTTGAGCTTTCATGACCATGCAGGGTGTTCATTCATTTTCTGTTATGTAGAAATAAAAAGTCTGATTATATGGTTGTACATATGCAACGCAGGGCAATAAACACATAAATATAATCTGTAGATCTATATTGATATATTATATATATATATATATATATATATATATTATGTTCATCAAAGCATGTTTTTAAAAAATTTACAAAAAAAAAACCAGTAATCAAGGGCTCTCTGCCATGTGGTAGATCTGATCGATGTATGGCCGGTGGTAGTAGCGGTATTCATTGGTCCCATGCTGTTCTTGGATCATCCACTCTCCTCGGGGAAGTGCCGTGGCCTCCTTGGATAGCCCGTCAACATAGCTGTTATGTTTCCTGTAAATGTAATTGCATGAGATGTTGTTAAATTGTGCCTTGAATATATTTACTTCATCCAAAATATTACTGAGTGTGTGAGACTGACAAACAGTAATATTATTGAACCAATTCACAATGATCTTTGAGTCCCCAAATATATTTAAACTCATGCAATTATGTCCCAATGAGAAATGCAGGAGGTGACAGAGTGTAATGAGTTCTGTGAAATTTTTAGTTCGAGCTTCTAGTCCCAATTTTACTTTGAAGTAATGCTGATCATTTAAGTAAAGGATGAAACCACCACCACATCCATGATGTTGTGCTGCGCCATCGAAGAAAGCCCAAGGTGTATTTTTATCGATAGGTGCAGGGGCATGTGGCCTCCGGGGACGAGGCTGATGAGGTTTAGGCAACTCGTTATAAGCAGATATAATGCGGGCTGTGATGTGAGTCCAGCACACAGGTCTGTTGTCAAATATAACACGGTTCCGAGCCAACCAAATATGCCAGCTGATGATCAGAGGAAGATTGACATGTTTGTAACTTGGTTGAACTCTTATGAAGTTTGAAGTTGAAACTTGAAACTTGAACCTATGGCAGAAGAAGAATTGCAAGTTAAAAATATTAAAAAAAATTACGTACATGACACAACACATTGAATTTTTGACCAAAAAAAAAAACCTCAACTCAATCCAACAATAATAGAAAAAATGCACATTCAAATCCAATAAAAAATGATGCAAAAAAATAGAGCACAAGAAAAAATTAAAGTAATAAATCTAACAATCAAGTTTTTGCATTTTTGATCAAAATGAACCCTCTCCACTCTATGCAACAAAGATGAAAAAAAACACAATCAAATCCATTAAAAATCATTGATAATCAATGGGTTATAGAAACCCAAGCAAAAACAAGAAAAAAATGGCCAAATTTGGTGCCCATACCTAGAAACAACAGTGTGCTGAAGAAATTTGTTCCAAACACGAATTTCTCTTTCTTGGGATGCTAAAATCTTCCGTTTTTCTCCTCCTCTGCCCTAGTAGTTGCCTTCCTCTCCTCCTTAGCTTTCAAACAAGTTCGCTGTCTGCTAAAAATGACAAATAAAATCCATGAAATTGCTTTTAAAACACGCTGTCCCAGAGGTTCACGATTTTTTCATATCGAATCGTTGGTATGAACCAATCAAGAGAGGGGAGAGAGAGATATGTGATGAAATGAATGTTGTCCAAATGAGAGAGAGGTCACTCCTATTTATACACCTTGTTGAGGGGGAGGAGACACTACATATGACCATTTTTTAAAACTTGAGTAGCTTTTGAAAGAGCATCTGCAATCATGTTCAACTCCCTAAAGGAGATGAAATCAAAGTTTGAGCCAATCTCGTCTAAATTAGCACCTAATCGTCTGAGCATAATATTATGAAGCTTTGTCTTGTCATTCGTCGAGTCAATAATCATCATAGAATTATCAAAGATCTGTATTTTCTTAACCTCTCACTCCAATGCAAATTTCATCAAGAGCTTCAACGCATTACATTCAGGATAGTTGTTTTAATCAACACCTAGTCCTTAAACTTTATCTAATGTACATCAGATAGAAACATAACTCTCCTGGCATTGCCAAAATCCATTTTCTAAGTCCCATCAAAATATCCCTAATACATGGATTTGTCAACCATAACCTCTGAAATTTGGCTAAGGATTGGCATAGTTTCTCGAGTTGAAAACTTCTGCGTAAATGCATGAACCTATGCATATGTTTGAAAAATAGGAACATATTTTCCCTTAGAGAGAGGAGCTTTTGGCCAACCATATTCCTTGCAGAACTAGATAATGAATTGTTTGGAAGTTTGTAAGTTTGTGTTTCTTAGAGAAATGTCGAAAAGACTCTTCGACCAATGAACCATGCTAAACATTCGCATTGGTCAGAGGAATAACTCCACCTTTGATGATTATTTCATTAACTCAAAGCTGCATATACAGAGGAGGTGGCTATTCACTTCACCTTCTATGAGGGACTCTCGGTCTTCCTCATAACTCTTCATTTCATCTACCTTTGTATTATGTACAATAATAATACAATAACCTTGAAGGCGTATGTGTTTAACATTTCCCCCCTTATGTCGAAGGGGTGTTTGTGAGTCCAAGCATCATTTTGAAACTTTCAAACTTTTTTCTTTCAAGTGTTGTGGTGAAGATGTTTACAATTTGCTTTTTCGTGGAATAATGTCTGAGATGAATAATCTTGGGCTCTACATGATGTAGAATCATAGGTAGTTTGTGTTGATGTGCTTGGTACGATCATGAAATTTGGGATTCTTGGCCAACTTGATTGCAAAAGTATTGTCAACTAGAGGAGTAAAATTCACTTGTTTCTCCTGCAAATTTTCAAGTATTTTCCTGAGCCACAAAATATTTTTTGTTGCTTTTGCAGCTGCCACATCTTCTACCTCTAGTGTAGAATATGCAGGAAGTGGCTATTTCTGTGACTTCCAAGAGACAACTACTGATCTAAGACTAATGAGAAAGCCTAAAGTCTAAACTCCATTTTTTTATCAACATCAAAGTTTGAATCAAAATCCAATTAGGTTGAAGTCATCCACCTTGGAATACTTGAGTCCAAAGTCTTGATTTCCCTTCAATTATTTTTGCACTCTTTTTGCAGTTGACCAGTGTCCTTCACAAGGATTTTGCATAATCTTGGAAAGAATCACCACAATAAATGAAATATCTGGTTTGGTGGTGGTAAGGTAGATAAGACTCCTTGACTGTGACATAATTGCCCGAACCCAAGGGTTTGTTGAATTTAAAGGATGAGGTTCGAATCTAGGTAAATCTAAAAACTTTGGTTCAAGTTCGTAGAACTTTAATACATATTTGACATAAATTTTGGTGGGTGTTCAAGGTGTACATAAAACAAACGTCAAATCCCCACCAAATTCAAATATTGTTGATGGAGAGGGTGATTGCATGAGCAAACATTTTGATTAAGCAACATTACCTATCATTGTTTTGTAGTTCATTACCCATGAGAAGGGCCTGGCCATTAACAAAACCAAAGAAGCCATAAGACGCTTTGATGCGTTTGCAGGTTATGCATGAATAGAGTCGAGGAAAATTACATAGGGCATGTTACGTGTCAACTGAGGGTCAAGGAAAATCACACAGGGAAGGTTGCAACTTCCAACAATAAACGTGAATTACGCAAGGCAGGTTATGGGAGTTGACGTGAGTTGTGTCTGGGAGTTATAAGGTGATTCATTAATTGATTTAAAGACACATTTCAAATAATAAATTGAATTATATTTTGAATTTTTATTAATATGACATATAATAATATGACAAATTATATATTCTCATATATTATATATATAGTACACACCAATTATAAATTTAATATAAACTTTAATTTATTAAAAATGATAATTATTAATAATAATATATTGTTATAAGTAAAAAGTAAAATATAAATTATATTTATATATAATTTTTTATTATATATATTTTTGAAAATTTATATATATATATATATAGTCGAACCCAATGACGAACCTAATTTGAACCTCATTGCTAAATTCAAATTCATTTCAAACTTCCTTGTTGCCGAATTCAAACTCGAATTGAACCATGTGACATTGGCCAGAACCTTGCAAACCTCACCATGGGTAAAGGAAACAGGGGAATGTTGTAAGACTTAAGTACAACAATGGTCCACTTTGACAAGAGAAACCAACACTTGAATAAGTAGGTACAAATGTTCAACTAGAAGATGCTAGGGATGGAGAAGAACCTTGGAATTTTTTCCATTGCTAATGAAGAAATTCGATGAACATTAAGACTCCTTCATTCCAGTTATGGCTATGGCACATTGGGACAAGTATAGAGTTTGGGAGAGAAGGTCATTTAGTTGGATAGTTGGTAAGAAGATAGACTCACTCAGACAATGGCTTAGTTGCAACAAGAGTTGACAAAGGAGTGGGCCTTGGCAAAGCTCCAAGCAACTGTCTAAGAGCACTAGGAAGCAAGGCCACTTTCCATCATCACTATCGAAACCAACAACAATACTAAGACCACTTTGGTAAGCCTATTTTCCTTAGGCATTTCTCTTGAGTGCTTGGGGAATTTTGAAAAGCACACTAGAGGCATTGATTCCAAGCTCTTAAGGTAGATGGGCCATGATGGATAAGGGCTAGGAAAGAGAAGCCAGGGCATTTTGGGTCCCATTGTAGCTACATTGCGGATCAAGCATGAAGGCCTAGGTTTCAATTGCAAAGGTGCAAAGGATCATGAAGACCACCTTGGTGAAGGTGAAAGACATGATGGCGTTGGCCTATCATTAGGAGAAAGGGTAACAACAAACGAAGGTCGCAACATGCTACCATCTTAGCCTTCTTGTGGTAGATTGCAAAAAGGTAGTGATAAGAAGATCTTTAAGACTTAGCCTGCACCATTACGTAGAAGAAGCAACTAGCAGAACAACCAAAAGAGGAAGAGGAAAACCAATAGGTTTGCCTCAAATAAGGCATCTCTTGTTTGAGGTTGTTACAAGAAGAAAGGCCACAACATTGTTACTTGGAGGTATGCTTAATTTACAAGAATAAAGGCTGGCTTGAGGCATGTTATTGGGAGAAGCAAGTGATATGCCACACGCTTCAATTTTTTAGAGGAAAAAGGACAAGAGGTCTTCCTTAACACTTCAAGAGGTACACGGAGAAGAAAAGCATCCCTCACACATCAAGAAACTTAGAGGTACATGGAGAAGAAAAGCATATCAAGCAATCCATGCCACAATGCCAAAAACTTTTTCCACCACTGCAATTTGTGTGGCCATTGGGAAGCAAAGTGTTGGTGAATTCATCCAGAGCTTCACCCTAGAAATTGTACAACAAAGATAAGGTTGTGAAGAGTGACTATTGAAGAAGATGAAGAGTTTCCTGCTTCTCTAGTTCAAATAGCAGAAGCTATCTAAGGAGTTATAACAACAGAAGAGTTTAGTGACACCAACAAGATGGACAAGAAGTTGATGTAAAGGGTAACCACAACTAAGTGGTTGTTTCCAGTATTACATCTAAAGAACCCCCCTCGTGGAGTTATGTTAGACATTGGTGTAGGGAGGTAAATGACCTTGGGGAGTTCTTGAGAACTCCATGATGTGCTTGCAAGCATGTGCAAACACCAAAGAGTTATTTCCATGTCACGAAGCAACAAAACCTAGTAGTAGAATGCAAACCACACTTTCCTTGTGGAGTGGTTATGCAATGGAAAGTGTTGGTGTCACACTAAACATAGGCCAACATTCGACTTGGCTTCACTAATTACCAAGATGCACTGTCTCCAAGTTTGAGATGGAGATGGGAATGAATGTTGACTCCAAAGTTTGGATCTGGAGATTGCTCAGAGCTAAATGGGAAGTTCGAAAGGAGAGGTACTAAAAGGGAAGGGCTGGAGGAGGGAGAGATTAAGCACTTCAGTGCCAGGGCTGGAAGGCTGGAAGAGAAATGAAGTGCTAAAAAAGAAGAGAGAAGAGAAGAGTAAACAGGCTGAGAGATAGTGAGCGAACTATGTTGACTCCAAAGTTTGGATCTGGAGATTGCTCAGAGCTAAATGGGAAGTTCCCATATTATTGGATAGGGTTTTTCCAATTGCCCGAAGTAATAACGTAAAAGAAAGAAGCAGAGGTACTGAAGGGGAAGGGCTGGAAGAGGGAGAGATTAAGCAGTTCAGGGTCAGGGCTGGAAGGCTGGAAGAGAAATGAAGTGCTAAAAAAGAAGAGAGAAGAGAAGAGTAGACCGGCCGAGAGATAGTGAGCGAACTTTTGAATTGCAGGGACAAGTGTACCAACAACTAGAGCTAAAGTCATAGCCAAGACTAGAGGTAGTAGCTAGAGCCACGAGTCAGAGCTATTGCTAGGAGCTAGAGTTAGAGCCACATTTTAGAGAAGCAGGCAAAAGGTACATTGATCCAGATTAGTTTCCTTAAATCTTTTGGAGACGAAAAAACCTCTCAATCGGGAGGTGTGATCCGAAATGGATCTGAACTCATGCATGGTTGTAGGCTTTCGTACTTGCAAGATTAATTTGGCAATTTATGAAGGTTAGCAAACATTGGAAATCATTGTAAATGTAAAAGTTGAAAAAGACTGAAAATAATAAAGGAAAAAGGGATCAATTAAAATATAAAAAATAAAATAGGAGAGAAGGCTGAGGGAAGGGAAATGAAGGGTCATGCTTGTTGGCCTTCCCTTCACTCCCCTGCTCTCCCTATTCCCTTCTTCATCTTCATCCTCAAGGGGTGTTTTGGCTAAGAGAGTAATAGGCATAGAGAGCCATGAAAGCGTTGTAACCAGAGATTGCTTGAATGAATCACTGAGGTCCATTGGAAGCTGGTTATCCCAATTGGGTTTCCAGGTTAAACATCATAACCTTTGTGTCTTGACTGGTTTGGTTATTTCTCTGTGTTTGTGAGGAACAATCTGTTTGAATTAACTGTTCTGTGCATAATTTTGTTGCTTGCTTCGCTTTTGAGATAAGGTATAGATTTCCATGGGTTTTAATGGCCTGCTCCGAGGATTGTTAATAGCTGTTGTGTTAATAATTGAGTTGAGAATTCATTTGTCTCCATAGTGTGGAACTTTTTCTTTGTATTGCAGTGTTTAATGGCAAATACACATAGTAACAGCTCTCTATCCTCCATTGTTGGGTGATTTTAGAGCTGGGAAATCAATGGTTCTCATTCCAGAGCTGTTGCACTTGCCTAGGGAGTTTCTAATTTGGTGTATTCTGGTTGTTGGGTGATTTTCTCTTTCTTCAGAGCCAACTGTTTATTCTGAGTCAAAATTCTATTGCCTGGGTCATTGCCCAGTTGCCTGAGTGGGCTTCACCTTTCCTCTGCGACTCAATTGACAGCCTGGTCGATTCATTACTTTGCCAGGCTGATTTTCCTGATCTAGTTTGTTAGATTTTATACCTGGTCCTTCTCCAACTCGCCTCATCCTGCAGAACAATTTTATTCAAAATCATTTAAAATATGCATCCCCAGTAATATGTGTAATAAAATATGTGCTTGGTAATCAAGTGCAGTCTAAGGGAGACATTGGTGAAGTCTGGGCTAGTCAATGGTCTTGAGCTGGTTTTATTAAATGCTATGAAAAGCAATAATGGAGCTGCAGTACTTTTTCTAAGGTAGCTATTTGGATTTCTGGAACAAGAGACTTTGCTTATCGCCTGTCATGCAATGTGTATAATGTGTTGGTTCCAGACTTATACCGAGGAGAGCCTTGGAGCAAGGATAGGCCTGAAAGTGAATTTGAAGAATGGTGAGGGAGACATCTACCAAACAGTTGTGAGTGACTGACATATCTGCAAAATGACTTTTAGAGGGGTTTAGTGCAGCTGGACTATCAGAGAAACTAGGCATTGTAGGATTCTGTTATGGAGGTGGCCGTTTGGTTGAAACCCTTGGTAGAGACACAATCTCATTTTGGATAAGAAGGAACACAAGAAGTGTCCTTCCTTTAGAAGCATCTGCCCTTGGTATTTGCTAATTATTGTATGGGGAAGCTTTTATGTGATTCATTGTGTCTAGGCTACAGCAGAAGCTTATTCAGCTCCATGGATTGTGATTTCATCTCATATGCGTGATGGAGTTCATGTTTATGATGATTTTTTAGAAGCATATGCATGGCTGAGCCACAATACTGATGAGAATGACAATGTTGCATCTTGGTGCGACTATGGCTACGAAACAATTGCAATGGCTATTGAACTGTGATAGTTGACAACAGTACACATATTGAAACTGTTTTTATGGTTGTGTCATCTCTGGAGAGTGAGCCTATGTTGGGTAATTGGTTTGAAAACAGAACCATCCTTTCCTGACCATCATAGAATAGTGTGGGAGAAGTTGGCACTCAGAACAACATCTAGAGCAAGCCTTGGAGCCAAGAACTGCAGCCACTTGGTGTATGCCTGCTTGGTTGTTGATAATAGAGAACCTTTTTCTGAGGTCTGGTGGTTATTGTTTCAGCAGCTATCATGTGCAGGTGACACTGTGAACAGAGAATTCACAGTGCATTGGTTGTTTGCAGAGTATTCTTTGTTATTGACCGGATTGCCATTGTGTTGCTATGTGGTGGTTGCATGCATGTTACAACCAAGAGAAGACCTTGCAGCTAGGAGAGGAAGAGAGATCCTTGTAGAGGGCAGAAGACAAAGGCCTATTAGCCTTTCAGAACACAGAGCTCTTTATATAAGCTTGAGAGCAGAGCTTTGAAGAGGGTTCAGCAGAGGATCTGTGTTGGTGAAGCAAGTGGGATATAAGTCCCTTATTTATGGATCATGCTATGCCCTTTTCTGCACAACACATTGGTATTCCTTGAGAAAATAATGTTTTGTGGTCTGATTTTCTACTGCTCATTTATGAGTTACTCGAGGTTGCTGCTTTTTCTGTTATTAATGTAATTCTTCTTGGAAAAGATGGAAGCTCTACAACCCCAAATTGGAAAAAATATCTTTAATGGCTTCCATATTGGGGGCTCCAAAATGGAATTATGCAGTGTGTTTACAAAATGAAAGAAAATATACGAGTGCAGTTCTGTGTTGATTGATTGCAAGGGCTTTGGGAAGAGTCAGGAAAACTGTTCTTAGGAACATAGTGGTGTACTCTCTTGCAACCAACATAGTGATTGAGACGATCAAAGTGGTTTTGTTACATAACTTTAAAAATGATGGAAATGATCAAAGCCTTGTGTCACATAGGTTTGAGATTAGAAAGGATCACACAAACAGAAGGCAAAGGACTCAATAGATTGGTTGACAGGTATGGTTTCACCTATGTCATCATTGCAAAGCCCTTGGAATCAACCCACCGAAGATGTGTATTAGAAAACAAGAACAAGGCGAGAAGCAAATGTTGCAGTTGGGATTTAGTGTCTGTTAACTGGGGGGATGGTGAGTGGTAAAATTTGTAAAGGTGGTGGCACCCTCCATCTTATGAAAAGTGAGAGGCAAATGTTTTGATTCTACTGCATTTCCATGTGTGGCATCTGCTAGCTTTTTTCTTCAATTGTCATCTGTTGCGGCTTTCTTGTTTACTGACATATTCCTTTACGTGTGTGCTATCCTAGCAGATTTGTGTGCGTGGGTTATATCCATTTGTTTAGGGTGCTATCCCATTGTATGCACAATGCATTCTTATTCCTAGAGACAGCGTTTTCTTGTCTGATTTTCTACTGCTGATTTGCAAGTCAATTTTGTGTTTCCTTTGATTTGTTTTTAGAAAAGATGGAAGCTCTACAACTCCAAATTGGAAGAAAACCCCCAAGACTGGGAGTTCATAATGTAACTGTGAGCTGCTTTGATAAAATGAAAGAAAACATACAGTACTAGTTCTGTTTTGGTTAATTGCACGGGTTTTAACAAGAGTTAGAAAACACCACCTTGGGAATAGAATGACACCTTTTTTTGCTTGCATTGTAGTGATTGGGATAATCGAAGCATTTGTGTCACAGGTTTGCACATAAAAGTGTTTGCATAAAGAAAAGCCTATGGATTCAGTAGATTGGTTGATATGCGTGGTTTTTCTTATGCTGCCACTGAAATCCCTCGGAATGAGCTTATTTCAGATGTATCTTGGAAAACAACAAAGAAGAAAGAAGCAAGTATTGAATTTGGTAGGCGCTTTGTGAGGGACTAAATTTTAATGGCCTGTTTATATCCATCATTTCAAGAACTGTTGAACTGAAAAAGATAGAAGAAAAATACGAAATCCTTATGTTTCAACTCCCTGTCATCAAATTTTATTCTGTTTCTTTTGTGAGATATGATGGTTCTTAAATAGTTACTTTGAAACTGTCTGCTGTAGGTAAGTCCTCTGCAGTTGAAGGGAAATGTTGACCTTCTAGAATTGCCCTTGCTATTGTGTTTTTGTGGGTTTTTGCTTGCTTGAAATTTTGTGGGTGTATCTGTTGGCATATTTTCATTTGAGCCTATTTTATTTTCATGGTTGTGACATCCTGCTGTCTATTTCTTTCAATTGAATCAACCACTCCAAATGTATATTGGAAAAACAAAAGCAAAGTGATAAGCAAATATTGCAGTTGGGATGTACTTTTATCCAAATGGTGTTCTATCCTTTCAGGCTCAGTGTCTGTTCTTTTGCGGGACGACGAGTACTGTTAAAAATTGTGGAGGTGGTGGCAACCTGCATTTTATGAAAAAATGAGAACAAATGTTTTCAAAAAGCAGATGACTCAATTCATGCAATCATGGCAAAACACTGTTTACCATCACATAAAAGAAGACACTCTTGCTAGTGTCTTGACCTATCATCCACATGAAGTTATGCTTTTGAAGGTGGTGGATGTAGGTGATCTAGAACATGAACATATTGGTGGCATAACTCGAGAAGGTGATATCATATGTTGAGGTGAAATATAGTTCATATTGTGGCTGACAATATTGAAACTTGTAGGGGGCAGCTTAGATTTTCATGCAAAAGTTAAGTTATTTATTTTTTCAGTTGTAACACATGATTATCTTCTTGTAGAATATTTTGGGTAGATTCAATTGGGTGCAATCTATGGTGATGTAAGAATGATCGAGTTTATGGTAAAACAATGTCTTTAGCTCAAGCATGGACCGGTAATTTGCATCAAGAGAATTGATTACTCCTCTCAAGACTCTTTGCAACTGATTTGATTACACACAAAAATTGGTTATTGGGGAGGAAGTTTGCAAAGTTTGCTTGTTGGAAGAGAATGGGTAATGTCCGAAGACTCAAAAATATTTGGCACAAGTTACGAAACTAATCGTGGGATCTGCATCCTAGAAAGGATAAGAGAAAAAATTGAATATTGTTGCACTTTGTTTGGTTGATGTTGACAATGCTATCGTGGGCCCAACATGTGTTGAAAATTGGTAGCTCAAGGATGAATTTCATTTCTGACAATTCTGGAGTGACTTTCTAAAAATAGAAAGTCATGTCTAACATTTCAAGTATGACATCCAAAAATAACAAATCACGTTGTGTCAATTGGTAATCAAGTATAGTTGCTCGGAAATCACTCAACTTATCGATAATCAATCTTAATAGTTCAATTTTGACTTAACTATCAATATTATCATTATCCTTATGATACTATAATATTATTATCAAAAAGAAATTCAAGTCACCTTACCTTCATACTGCTACGTTACTCTCTCTCTTACTTTCTCATTAAAGACTTGACATATTTCTCTTACACACTCATTGAAGACATGTCATAAAAGATTCCTTTTACACACTCTTTAAAGCATATGTTATAGTCTCTCTTAAATGAAAATGTTATAGAGGCATGCGTATCTCTCCTTTAATGACAATCATTACACTCTCTCCTTAATGGCATGAGTTACACTTCTTAAAAGGGCATGGGTTACACTCCTCAAGGTATGCAAGATTCCTCCATTGAAGGCATGCGTTGCCTCTCTCCATAATGGCTTAAGTTACTCTAAGACATGCTCCTCCTTTATGGCACGAATTCGTTGCTCTTATATATATGTGCGTCTCATATCTTCTCCCCTCACTATTTGTGCATTGTGAAGGAGGGATTCAAAATTGAGAAAGAGAGTTGGAGAGACTTGAAGAAGATTGTGAGGAAGAGAGAAGACTTGGAGAGTAAGAGAAAAACTTGAAGGTTGATTCGGTGTTTGCATCAACTGTTGCTATGAGTGATCTTGATGCTACAACTTGTTCAAATTTGGGTGAACTTATTCTCTTGATCTCTCATTGTACTTAGTATCTTTGCTGAATAATTGATATCTAATAGAAGAAGAATCTGGTTGGGTTTTCCCCTTGTGGGTTTTTCCTTGGTCATTGGACCTAAATTCTCTCTGTCTCATTCTATTTTTAGTTGTCTTCCTTTGTGCATTTGGTTTATGTTGCTGAGAAATCAATGCTTATAGGAAGTAGGGTTTGATTCCTCTTTGATAATTACTTGTGATTTATGTTGGCTTATTTTACTTCTATGTTAAATTATCTTTCATCAAGTAATTACCAAATTAAATGTAAATGAAGACCACAAGAACAAGAGACACAAGATGTAGGCACTTAGCCAGGGAAAGACCCCTCAAAGGGGGAAACCCTGTCCAACTCTTCCACTAGTAGATTCAAATCAAGCGTAGACAATCCAAGACCTTTTAAACCTAGACAAAGACCTCCTCCAATCACCAAGTCAACCCTACCTTTTAGTAGATGATCCCTGCCAAAGTCTCCAGGTGTTAGCTTCTCAGATGTAGTTTCAATTCAGAATTTTGGCCCCCAACTTCAGTCCAGTAACTTCGCACGTGTGAGAGAGAGATGCCTAAAAACTCCATTCTTTTCTTCCCTGTCTTCTTCGTCCTTTCTTCTTAGCTTCACTCTTCTTTTCTGCCTCTTTCTCTTGTAGATTGAACATGTTGAGTGTGTGTTCCAAATGAGTCGTGTTGCCTCTCTATATATACTGCTTCTGCTGGGTCGAATAGCCCTAATTTACGTTGATTTCATGAGGACAGGGCCGACTTGGTGTGGAGGTGACAAATGATACTTTTGAGTCAAAAATAATTCTTTTTACATGATAGAAAAACCTAAGAAGGGTCTAATAAAAATGACAATGACTCTATTTACTTCACACAAAATCTCGAAGCCTTAAGTGGAGGCTTTAGCCTAGAAAATAAATAAAAGAGCATAAAACCCATGCTTCAAAATATTTTTTCCTTTACAATAAATTTATTTTCTTTTTCTTTTCATCAAATACAATTATGAAGACCAACACTAGTTACATTCTTCAACACCCCCTTTTAACTAGGGAGGTATTCATAATTACATACATATATAAGTACATGGAAGATTTCAAAATGATATGAACTATGAAAGTCATAACACACACAATGCTATTGATTAGATATTTGACCAGGGTATACTCTAATTGGGTGGGACTAAGGTGTACTCAAGCTTTAGCCACTTTAGGTACCATCAGACTTTTAAGCTCTAACACCAACCCAAGGATTTAGGTGCGTATAGGTCGAAGCTCCAAGACCAATGCCACCCTCCCTACTTCAGGGTCTAGACATCAACACACAGGCTTACCAGATGTCCTCCCAAGCATCTTGTTGCTACAAGATGCTTCATCTCTCCCTATCAACTAAATCTGTAATATTGATCAATCCAAGCATTCTTATGAAATATTCAAACTTCTTATTTGGAAGAGATTTCCTCGACACGTTAGCTACCTGTGCATTTGTCGGAGCTTCACGACCCTATCCTCCACCAAACTTCTAATGTAGTGTTACTTGTTATTGATATGTTTTGTCCTTGCATGAATCATGGCGTCTTCAAACATCTTGTTGTCGCTTTGATTATCACAATTTATCATAGTAGGATCTAATGGCTTTCCAAACAAAGTTGACAACAATTTTCTTAACCAAATTGCTTCTTTTCCTACTTCACAGGCAACAACATATTTGACTTAAATACTACTTAAAGCAACTTGATTTTGTTTTCTATTCATCCATGAAATCATTGCAGATCCCAAATCGAAATAGCTACTGGCAGTGCTTCTTCCTCTAACTATGACCCCAATCAGAGTCGGTAAAACCAATCAATTTAATCTCTTTCCCATCATTTTTTAGGCAATGATGAATTGTTCCATGAAGGTATCTCAAGATATGCTTGGCAATTATCCAGTGGTCATGACAAGGCTCCATCTAAAATTGTCTAAGAACATTTACAACAAAGCATATGTCAGGTATGGTATTCACCAAGTGCATCAAAAAGCCCACCAATTTACTATAGCTTGTAGGATCGATGAGACTAGAGTCAGAGCTTCTCAACTTCTTTAGATTTGTGATCATGGGAATTGTCATAGGCTTGGAATCCATCATACCAAACTTTTGTAACATCTTGATTATGTACTTTCCTTGACCAAGATATATCTCACCGAGTTTTTGCCAAACCTCTAAGCCCAAGTAGTAATGCATGAGTCCAAATATTTCATTTCAAATTTTGTTGCCAACATTTTCTTACATTTTAGAATTTTGCGCTCTACACGTAATAAATAAATCATCCACATATAAAAGTATAATAACTGGTTCATTTTTCACTATCTTGATGTAGATATTTGCATCAACAAAACTTTTGATGAACACAATCCTTAAAAGATATGCATCCATCCTTGCATACTAAGCCCTAGGAGCTTGTTTCAAGCCATATAGAGATTTCTTTAGTCTGCAAACATGAGTATCCCTGCTATTTATCTCAAAGCCTTCTGATTGTTCAATATATACTTCTTCATAAATGGTTCCATTTAAAAACATTGTTTTGACATCCATTTGATGAATATTCCATCCCATAGTAGCAACTAGCGAAACCAAAGATCTAATAGTAGTGTATCTGGCAGTGGGAGCAAAAGTTTCTTCATAATCTATTCCTTCCTTTTGAGAGAAACCCCTTGCAACAAATCTTGTTTTGTGTTTGTCTATGCTTCCATCAACAACATGTTTGATTTTGTAAATCCACTTGGAAGTGACAACAAATTTGTCACTAGGTCTAGGAACAATTTACCCAAATCCCATTCTTCATGATAGATTGATATTTTTCTTGCATTGTTTTTTTCCATTCTTCTTGTTGAGCGGATTCTTCAAAGGTAGTTGTTTCTGCTTTGATTAACTTTGTCATGTATGTTGCATATCCTGACTATTTTTTTGGCCTTTTGCTTTCTCTGAAAGTTCCTTTAGTTGCTTCATGTCCTTCGACATCTTCAAGTGTAGCTTTTAATCAATTTGGCCTCTTATTTGTTGTGGGAATGATTATAGGTTGAATAGGCTCACTTGGTCCTTCTTTTTGGTTTGTAGGTGTCTTGTCATGTTGCTCTTCTTCTTCAAATAGAGGTACATCTTTTTCATCAGATTTGATTGGCATATCCTTGGACCTTTTGTAGGGATGGTTTTCATCAAATATAACATCCCTGCTAACTTCAATTTGTCTTTTTTTTTGGATGTAGATTCAATAAGCCTTTGATGAAAGGTTATAACCAACAAAGATACCTTTTATACTTGTAGAGTCTTTCTTTTGCTTGTCTTTTGGAACATGAATATATGAGGGACATCCAAAGATTGGGAGATGGTTTACACATGGCTTCTTCCTTGTGAATGATTCTTCCAGTGTCATATTATCAAGGATTCTACGAAGACTTCTATTGTGTATGTATACTATTGTCATGGTTGCTTCTTCCCATAGAAATTTAGGTAGGTCTTGATCAAATATCATAGTCCTTATGCATTCTTTAGTGGTTCTATTTTTCCTTTTTGCTATTCCATTCTATTCAGGGTTGTAGGGAACAATGAACTCTATCTTAATGCATGCTTCTTTACAATATGATGTAAGTTCTTTTGAAGTGTATTCACTTCCATTGTTAGATCTCAAAGTCTTTATCTTTTTTTCGATTAAGGTCTCAACTTTGGATCAAAATTCCTTGAACTTTTCAAATACTTCGTCCTTTGTCTTGAGAAGATAGAGCCATGTCTTTCTAGAGTGATCATCAATGAAGATCACATGGTAAAGATGGCCTCCAAGAGATTTATTAGGCATGGGCCCACAAACATCAGAATGAATGGGGCCTAATATCGCCTTAGACCTTGTGTCACTATTTGTAAAAGGTTTCCTAGTGTTCTTTCCCAAAGCACATCCCTTGCATACTCCATGGTCTTCCTTGATGTTAGGGATGACCTTTACCTGTTGACTTAGAGAGGGTATTATCTTGTAATGAATATGTCCATATATTCTATGCCAAAGTTCGATAGGATTAATCTCCATGTGAACAAGGGCTTGAGGAGATGGTGTTATGACTCTATATAGTCTTCCTTCATGAATGATAACCCTTGCCTTTTCAATACTTTAAGCCTTTCCCAAAACCAAAACTTTACCATCTACAAAAATAATCCTATCTCCTTTATCTCCTAAACAAGGAATGGAAAGTAATTTTCTTTTCAAACCTGGGACATAGAGGATGTTGTTGAGGTGTAGCTTCGCTTCAATTTTTAGCTTCAATGATGTAGATCCTACATAGTTGTTGTTGTCTCCAAGCTCCACTGCATGTAATGATGATTCTCTTGATAGAGTATGAAGTTGTCCACTTTCTCTTGTCATATGTTTTGAGGCTCTACTATCAATGATCCATGCATTGTCATCATCAAGTGTACTTGTAAGTGCAGTGAAGAATCCTTCACTCTTGACTCTCCTAGATAGATTGTAGATGATCCTTCCAACCCAACTTCCTACAATTTTCATGATCTTGAGTCCCATATTCAAATAACTTGCCATTGACAGAGTGATTTTTTCTTCCAAAATTGCTTTTCCTTTTTTTAATTGATAACCAACAAAGTGATCTTCAATTAGTCCTTTCACCTTAGCTCTGATACCACGTTGAGAAATCAATGCTTATAGGAATTAAGGTTTGATTCCTCCTCCTTGATAGTTACTTGTGATTTATGTTGGTTTCTTTTATTTCTATGTTAGATTATCTTTCATCAAACAATTATCAAATTAAATATATATGAAGACTACATATAACAAGAGACACAAGATGTAGGCACTCAGCGAGGGCAAAACCCCTCCAAGGGGAAAACCCAATCCAACTCTTCCACTAGTAGATTCAAATCAAGATGAGACAATCCAAGACCCTTTAGACCTAGACTAAGACCTCCTCCAATCGCCAAGTCAACCCTTCCTTTTAGTAGAATGATCCGTGCCAAAGTCTCCAAGTGTTAGCTTCTCAAATGCAACGTCAATCCAAAATATCAGCCCCCAACTTTAGAATTTCGGAATTGTTATTGATTCAAAAATTTCGGTCCCAACTTCAGTCTAGTGACTTTGCATGTGTAAGAGAGATGCCAAAAAACTCCGTTCTTATCTTCCCTAGCTTCTTCCTTTTTTCTCCTCAACCCTGCTCTTCTTTTCTGCTTCTTTCTCTTGTAGATCAAACTTGTTGAGTGTGTGTTCCAAATGAGTCGAGCTACCTCCCTATATATACTACTTCTATTGGGTCGAATAGCCCTAATCCAGACCAACTTCTTGAGGACAGGGCCAACTTGGTGTGGAGGTGGCAAATGACACTACTGAAAAATAATTCTTTTTACATGATAGAAAAGCCCAAGAAGGGTCTAATAAAAATGACAATGACTCTATTGACTCAAGACAAAACCTAGAAGCCTTCAATGGAGACTTTGACCCAGAAAATAAATAAAAGAGCATGAAATCCATGCTTCAAAATAATTTTTCTTTTACAATATATATATATATATTATATATATATATTTTATTCATCAAATACAATCATGAAGACCAACACTAGTTACACTCTTCAACAATTCTTGAACATATGTTGTATCTAAATTGCTTAACTAATATTGCAAGGTAAGGAAGTTTTGTAATAAGTGATTGTTACTGCATAGAACATTAGATTTTAATAATATGATTGTATTGATAGAGCAAAAGTGAAAATCAAATGACTCACTAGTCAAAGAGGATTACAATATGATTTGGTAATATGTGGAAAAAGGTTGGAATTGATTGTAGAATCCCATACAAGCTATAACATTGCATTGGCATCCTCAATCATTTAAAGGGAATTATGTGATATATCTCGAGGTTGTAATTAGCTTACATGATTGCATTGAGAAAATTTGTGGATGATTTTCTGATACAATAAAAATTACAAAATCAACCTAAAATCAACATGGATGAGGAAGGACATTTTGGTTGCAAAGTTGTGTTAACATTAAAAATCATTTGGTTTCAGATATAGACTTCAGAATAGCTATAATGCTTCAAACTGGATGAATTAAAAGGTAACTAGGGAAGGTGTCAATGTCATCTCCGCACGAGTTACTGCTTGCTAACCTTTCGGGGAATATCTATATAATCTGGAAACAAAATATGAACCTGGGAGGCCAAATATTATTTCAAAATGTGAAATGTATGTGCTGTTCTATAAAAATCAGCCTTGAAATCTGTGTGATAAATTTGGGCATCAAGCTATGGTGCAGATTTACACCGAATAATTTAATTCTGCTTCGGTATTTCTGCAAATCAGCTGTTAGAACCCCTAAAATGTGCAAATCTGTGTATAAAAATATAAAAAACAGCGTTTAAATCTGGAAAGTAGTCTCTTTGATCTAAGCGCCTTGAATTTTTTGGTGATGGAGTAGAAAATCAACTAAGCTGGAGTAATTCACAAAGTTGATTGCTTTAGAAAATTCAAGTAAGCAAAATCAGAGTAATTAACAATGTTGATTGCTTCAGAAAATTCATGCAAAATCATCCAAAATTTGAGAGATCTTAAGGGGATGTCAAATCACTTGCAGAGTGCCTTCTCTCGCCAAGTCAAGGGATGAATCAATATGAACACGATGAGAGCAACCCCTCTTTGTCAATGAGTAATATGTTGTTAGGATAAGAGAACAAGAGAACTTGAGCTATGAATCCAGGAATCAAAGAAGAATACCTCTTCTCACTACCTCTCTAATGTTCATTGAATTGTCTGGGAGGTGTACAAATAACATCACTATGAGTAGAAGAGGTAATGATAAATGTAAGTGGAAGAAAATCAACTCTCAACTATGTTGCGAGCAATATAAGGAAAAGTTGAAAACCTCATGGTAGACAAAATTCTGCTAAGAATTAACCTCCATAAATGAACCTTTCTCTATGAATCATGGTAGACAAAATTCTGCGAGGAATTAGCCTCCACAAATGAACCTTGCTCTATGAATAGCCCAGGTTTGAGAGTAACCCTCTAATCTCCAACATTAACCTCAAAGCATTCGCATTCCTTCAATGGGTAAATGAGCCTTGCTCTATGAATAGCCAAGATGTGAGAGTAACCCTCTAGTCTCCAACATTAACCTCAAAGCATTCGTATTCCTTCAAGGGTATATGAGGATGCTTTCCTTTAGAAATAGAAGTCAAGAAAAACACTGTAAACGCTGATTAACCTTAAAGCATTCGTATTCCTTCAAGGGGATATGAGGATGCTTTCCTTGAGAAATAGAAGCCAAGAAAAGCATAAACGCTAAGGTCAAAAGGTCGGTGCTCTTCTTGGTACTTTGAGCTCCAAGAACATCTTGAATGTTTTCCTTGAGAAATAGAAGCCAAGAAAAGGACCATAAATGCTAATGTCAAAAGGTGGGTGCTCCTCTCGGTGCTTTGAGCTCCAAGAACATCTTGAATGTTTTCCTTGAGAAATAGAAGCCCAGAAAAGGACCATAAATGCTAATGTCAAAAGGTGGGTGCTCCTCTCGGTGCTTTGAGCTGTAAAAATATCTTACTCATTCCATGCATTCCAACCTTTAGTAATAATGGCATGAATAAACCTAAAAAATGAGCCATAGGAAGTCTTCTCAATGAGTATTTCCTAAGTACCCATAAATAGTAAGTCTTCTCAAGGAGTATTTCCTAAGTACCCATAAATAGTAGTGTATGAAATGTCTTCTCAAGGAGTATATCTAAGTATCCATAAATAGTAGTGTCTTTACATAGAGAACTCCTTTGTAAATAGCCATCATTCTAGATTTATCTTAACTCCAAATCTACTAAACTCTAAAAAAGATTAAATCTCATGATATGCAAACTTCTCTTTTTAGAATGCAAAAATTTAAAAAGGGTTTACATGTCGAGAAATTTAATCCTTTTAGTGCTTAAGATGGATCTATAGTGATTATCTCTCACTATATATACACACTCTCTCTATACACACACACCCCATGTAATTTTTCATTGTTCAAAGTGTAATTTTCAATATTATTGTTATTATTAATATTTTATATTAAAAATTGAATGAATTACACGTTTCCCTCCCTCTTATTAAGAGGTAACTAAGTTATTTTATTTTTAATTACTCCTTCCCTTCCGAACATTGAAATATTCTACTATGGTCAACATTCTCTTTCACACATTCGGTTTATATTTTTCATATTAAAATATATTAGTTACTCTCTATATATTTCATAAAAAATATATTAGTTAATAAGGATATTCAAATAAATTAATTAAGTTCTATATTGAAATATTTGAAGAGAAATAAAAGTTTTATTTTAATTATTTATATGGAAAGTTGATATAAAATTATATTATTTAACATAGACAGAGAAATATTTTATTTATAATTTTAGGAGTGAAAGTGAAATAAATTCTTCACATTTCTTTCATAGTGGATTGCAATATTAACATTGAACCAAGTGAGCACAATGAAAATGAGATTATTGATGGTTTAAGATGCTCTAAATTAAACTTAATCAAATATGTATAATCTATTTTGCTTTTATTATAACTTACATTGTGTTTTTATTTAGAGTATTTTTTTAAAGGGATATGTGTTAACTCCACCTCGAACATAGATAGAATCACACGTCACCCTCATATTGGATTGATTGGATCATAGAATATGTCTCTCAACAAAATCGAAAATGCGAGTCAGACTTCAATGATAGACCTTAAAAATACTGTCTCTCAAATACTGTCTCTCAAATGGGGTCCTAAGTACCTCCTAAGATGCTCCAGAGTGATATGAAGCTTGAAATTCAATTGAATACTAAACTTTTCAAAGTAATTAATGTGCAACTTATCAAAGCAATATAGTTTCTATTTGCAACATTGGGTTATCAACGATGTGCCAAATCTCAAGAAATCTCATTGTTAAATACAATATTTCTAATTATAGTATAGAATATGCACTCGTGTTCTATGGGAAATGAGAATCGAAAACACAGGGAAAGGGAATGTTAGAAGAAAAAAGGGAGTAGCCAAGGTGAAATGAAATTGTATGTGATACTAAAAATATATCTTGAAATTCGATTGAAGACCAAACTTCTCATAAGTGATGTGAAACTTCTCAAAGTGATATAGTTTCTGTTTGCATTATTGGGTTATCAAAGATGGTGCCAAACGTCAGGTAATCTCATTGTTAAATAAAAAATCTGTGATTATAATATACAATAAACACTCATGCATTCTATATGGGAAATGAGAATAAAAAACATAGTGAAAGGGAATGTTAAAAAAAGTAGACAAGGGGAAATGAAATTGTACATGATATTTACTTTTTTTAGATTTTTAGTTCGTAGATAGTATAAATCATTAAATATATTTATTTGTAGTCTAATTAAAAAGTGAGTTTTGTTTGAAAATTACATTATTATTTAAATATTAGATGAAGAATACTTTTATATATTTATAATATTGTAATAAACCATTAGATTTTAGTTCGTGTAGTATAAATCATTAAATATATTTAATAATAAGCTTAAATTACCATTAATTAATATAGGTAATTTTAGATGAAGAATCTTTTATATGCTTATAAATTTATATGTAATAAACAATTATATGCTTATGATTTTAACCAATGTAATAGGTAGTTATATAATATTAGTGTTTTATGCAAAAGTAGAGAATTTTTAGGGGATGAATGCGA
>APFE030829706.1:0-55552 GCA_000404065.3 Pinus taeda | reverse complement strand
TAAAATATGTATGATTTTATTTATTTATTTATAGAAAGTTGTTTTAACGAGAACTTTTATTTTAAAGTACAATGTTTTTTTTTGGGTTAAGGTTGAGTTACATAATGCATCATTATATTTTTGTTGATGCTTTACAAAAATGAATTCAAGTGTGAAGGGAAATATAGGAAATGAATATGTTTTTAGATAAAAATGTATTTATAATAGATAAAACAATAAGTAAATGAAATGATCTCACGTCCCAATTTATAATGTATGTTTATTTGCTCAAGCTCATTTCATTAACTTTCCTAATTACATCTTTGCTTTAGTTGGATTAATTCCATTGAGAGTAAATTTAAAAAAAAGGCTCAGCTTGAAGCTCTAAACATGATACATTTGTTATGTTGAAAAAGAGAAATTGTTTCCAAGATGGTTTAGAGTGGTTTAGAGCCCTATTTTACAAAGAGATTCATGAGGCTATGCCTCGACCTTATTACTGAGATTGGCTCAACTTTATATGAATGTGATGTTTTTACTAAGAAAATGAATATAAATAATTTTGTGATTAATTGTAGATTTTTTTTCTAAACAAGTATTTTTTAGGGTGCATTTTTCAAAGTTCTTATAAACTCTTATAAATGTGGGACCTGTGGCTAGAGGTTCATTGACAACGGGGACTTGTAGTTAGAGAGTGAGAGAGTCTTTGACCAAACCAAAAGGTTCTCCATGTTTCTATTTATAAAGAAAAGGCATTTGTTATGTGTTATGTTTTTGGTTCATGGGTGAAATGTGTTATGTTTTAATCTGTGGATGTGTTGACACCCTTGAGTAATGTTTATATTTAAGGAGTAGGATTTTGTTATAAACATTTCCTAAAGTTGCATTGTTCAATGTTAGTGGAGTTCTTAGGTCCTCTGTTAGTGTTGTGATGCCTTACGAGGTTGATATGAATTTTTATGTACCACAAACCACTAACATTATTTGCCTCTAACCCCTTTATTGGAGATGTGTCCAAATCAAAGTCTCGTCTTGTAAGACCTCAAGGAACCCATTGAGGTTCAATATGGAGAATCCATTTAATATTGTCCTTGCTTAATATTGTCCTTGTTAAAATATGTATGATTTTATTTATTTATTTATAGAAAGTTGTTTTAACGAGAACTTTTATTTTAAAGTACAATGTTTTTTTTTGGGTTAAGGTTGAGTTACATAATGCATCATTATATTTTTGATGATGCTTTACAAAAATGAATTCAAGTGTGAAGGGAAATATAGGAAATGAATATGTTTTTAGATAAAAATGTATTTATAATAGATAAAACAATAAGTAAATGAAATGATCTCACGTCCCAATTTATAATGTATGTTTATTTGCTCAAGCTCATTTCATTAACCTTCCTAATTACATCTTTGCTTTAGTTGGATTAATTCCATTGAGAGTAAATTTAAAAAAAAGGCTCAGCTTGAAGCTCTAAACATGATACATTTGTTATGTTGAAAAAGAGAAATTGTTTCCAAGATGGTTTAGAGTGGTTTAGAGCCCTATTTTACAAAGAGATTCATGAGGCTATGCCTCGACCTTATTACTGAGATTGGCTCAACTTTATATGAATGTGATGTTTTTACTAAGAAAATGAATATAAATAATTTTGTGATTAATTGTAGATTTTTTTTCTAAACAAGTATTTTTTAGGGTGCATTTTTCAAAGTTCTTATAAACTCTTATAAATGTGGGACCTGCGGCTAGAGGTTCATTGACAACGGGGACTTGTAGTTAGAGAGTGAGAGAGTCTTTGACCAAACCAAAAGGTTCTCCATGTTTCTATTTATAAAGAAAAGGCATTTGTTATGTGTTATGTTTTTGGTTCATGGGTGAAATGTGTTATGTTTTAATCTGTGGATGTGTTGACACCCTTGAGTAATGTTTATATTTAAGGAGTAGGATTTTGTTATAAACATTTCCTAAAGTTGCATTGTTCAATGTTAGTGGAGTTCTTAGGTCCTCTGTTAGTGTTGTGATGCCTTACGAGGTTGATATGAATTTTTATGTACCACAAACCACTAACATTATTTGCCTCTAACCCCTTTATTGGAGATGTGTCCAAATCAAAGTCTCGTCTTGTAAGACCTCAAGGAACCCATTGAGGTTCAATATGGAGAATCCATTTAATATTGTCCTTGTTATTTTCTCCAACTACTATTGAAGTGTGAAGTTTAAAAGAAAGTGAGTAGGCATAATAATATAATGATGAGGAAGAATATGTCAATACCTTGAATTAAAACTACCCTTATCAAGTACACATTTCTTATATAGAAATAATAACTTAAAGATGTAGAAGGTTATATCAATACCTTGAATAAAAACTACCCACATCAATAACTTATTTCCTTAGTTTGAATAGACATCTAGATTACACTAGCTTAGCCAAGCTTGTCACCCAAAGTAGGTGGGTGTATAAGGCATGTAATTTATATAAAATGACTTTGTAGATCCACTCCCATTGGTTAGGAACTACCTATCTCTAACACACACACAAACACATATATATAAAAGCAAGCAAGCAAGCAAACCCTATAAGAAAAACATGGTTAATTTTTTTTTATAACATTGAGATAATCATATCTATTGGGTTGCAACTATGGTTTAGATGGGGAATTGTTATGCAAACAATTTAGGGTCAAACACCAATGGGTGTATAACACTTGTATGTGTTGGGGTGGTGGGGAAGGTGTTTGACCTTGTGGAGTTGGTTTCATCTTATAGGCATATCATATATACTCTTTGATGGTATAGTGGTATCTAAAAGGTTTGATCCTGGGCATAGACCAGATCACTCCAACGAGTTACCAATCCACCATGATTAAAAAAATAAAATGAACTTAACACATGTTGACATGTTTGACAAGCTAGATTGGTTTAAGTGGATGATAATATTATATTTTATCTTTTTATGAAATTGAGCTTACACAAGAATTTGAATTTTTTTGTTGGATGTGTGAGAATAATGAGTTATCTTTTAACATTTATCATCCACTATATGCTTAAATACTTAAGGTTAGATCCATTGAATTTTTTTGGTGTGATTTAGAAGGTTTTGAATTCATAGTTGCTTTGTTTATACTATGCTATTGTGGAACTAGAAGGGACCCCACAGATAATTGCATTGCTTAGATCTATGTTATTATGGAACTAAAAGAGTTTCCATTCATAGTTGCCTCACTAAGATCTATCTTGTTATGGGACAACAATTCAAAATGATGTGAACTAAATTAGCTATTCGCTCAAATAAACAAGATCATCACAAAAAAATTGTAAATAAATTTCACACTATTGCTCAATAGATTTGTAGAAAAGCTAAATACTTCTCTTCATTGAAATATTGTTACTTCTCTTCCTTGAAACACTGTGAATATAACATAAGGGAATTGTATGTTACATGTACAACTTAGGGCTCACTTAACGGTCGTGTATGAATTAATGGCCCCAATACATTTTATAGCCTATGGCTACCTCGAGTAATGTTAAATACTTAAAAATTTTCTTGCCTTGCATGTAAGACTATTACACATTGTCTACATAGTCATTGTCACCATTGGCAACAAATGAAGAGTGACTTGATATACTTATTTGGATGTCATTGATGTAGATTTTCTTGTAGATTCACAACGCATGTAATTTCCTAAAACACAAGACAAGAATCTACTCTACTCTTTCTAGTGAAAGCCCATAAAGATCGATGAAAACAATAATTGACAAGAGGAAGATAATCAATGGCACATAACACTATATTTATCTGGGGAAAGCCACAACTCAAAACCCCTACTATCTATATTGCATTAATCATAAATATGAGTGAAGATACAATGCTTATTTTCACAAGAACAATCTTTGCACAAGTATAATCAACTCTCAGCTCACAAGCTAGCTCAAGCCAAATCCTTAGCCTATTCTGTAACTCTCCAAGCCCCTATTTCATTGCACAATTCCGATGATGAATAGCTCGCATTTAAAGGGAATTCATGCTTCCAAAGCTACATAATCCAAACATAGGTCCTTCTCTGATTGCATGCATGATATTTACAACTTAGTAAATCATACAACTGATAGTACACTGTCCCTGCACTCTAGTCTCAACTGGGTCTTTCTTTGAACTGACATGCATGAGTTTCTCATGAGGGAATCTTCAGTTAAGTGGAGTAACACTTATGGATGCACCAGTGCACCAACTGATTGTGATTGTTAGTCCTCTATTAGTTCCACAAACAATTAGAACTAATGAACTGACCCCAACTCAACAAACTGAGTTAATCTAATCACAACTCAATTTAAAGTCATATTGGACCCCTAAAATTTAGGGAGAACATATACATGACTACATAAACACTTTCCACTCGAAATTCATAAGCTAATTAAGTTAATTAAACTTAATTAACTATTTTGATATGAGAATAGAATTACAATTTAATTCAAGGACAAATTAAATTTGAATTTATGGATTCTATTTTTAACATTTCTTGTTGCTATTTTCAACACTTTCTCTCAACAAGAAATGAATTCAATTCGATCCCGATCCTGAACCTTTGGAATGTTCTGCATGCAACACTTTTCTCTAATGCTGTTGCTACAACCACTGCAAAAACAAAAAAAATCTAACCTGAATCAATATGATGCATTTGTCATCAAAGTCTCTCACTGCTACTGCCTCTGTCGACTGAAAACTCTGTGCTTTTGCTGACTCTGTCTTTCTACAATATTGTCAACCCTTCTATGCGCTCTTCAATATGTGACTGCTATAACCTTTGTCACTCTGATCTCTGATTGCATCAACCGCCATTGATTCCTCCTGCTACTATGTACTTTGGGATGCTGTAGCAAGGTATGATCCATGAGATAAACCTCTCAATGGACCTTGCGTAATTTCAACCCTCTTGAGACTATCACTTCACATTGCCCCACCTCTCACTTGGAGGTATGGCTGCATGTGCTCCCTATTCCCACTTGGCTTGAAATTCCCCCTTATTGGAGGTCTTGCTTGAGTGGATGCCTCTACTCAGTGTCCTCTCTGTTTCTCTAATTGTCGCTACTCCGCAATTGTCTGAGACTACTTTTGAGGCTTCTTCTGGGTCTGCATGTTGAGAGATAATTCATTCTCCTTCTCAAACACCAAGTCTCTAACCTTTTTCTTCTCCTCAAGGCTTTGCATGCATTTTGTACCTCAAGAGCATACATGTTCTTGGTTCGCACAACAATATGTTTCATCTATCCAGCCGTCACAAAATTTTATGAAAAAAACATTGATTTAAAATCAACGATATCTCCCTCAGCCGAACTTTGATTCAGACATTTTTTTTTGTTTGAATTTGAGCATTTTCATAAGGAATCTAGATCTGCTATTTTTTTTTTCGAAAATTTCCAATAAAAATTTTCAGATCTGCTCTGCAAACGCGCCACCCAAAAAATTCCTGCTCCGATACCATGTAGATTTTCCTGTACATTCACAACTCATGTAATTTCCTAAAACACAAGACAAGAATCTTACTCTTTATAGCGGAAGCCCATAAGATTGATGAAAACAGTAATCGATAAGAGGAAGATAATCAATGACACATAACACAATATTTATTTGGGGAAAGCCACAACTCAAAACCCCTACTATCTATATTGCATTAATCAGAAATATGAGTGAAGATATAATGCTTGTTCTCACAAGAACAATCTTTACACAAGTATAATCAACTCTCAGTTCAAGCCAAATCCTTAGCCTATTCTGCATCTCTCCAAGCCCCTATTTCCTTGCGCAATTCCTAGTATGAATAACCCGTATTTAAAGGGAATTCATGCTTCCAAAACTGCACAATCCAAACATAGGTCATTCTCTGATTGCATACATGATATTTACAACTTAGTGGATCATATAACTGATAATACACTGTCCCTGCACTCTAGTCTCAGCTGGGTCTTTCTCTGAACTGGCATGCATGATTTTCTCATGAGGGAATCTTCAGTTAACTGGAGTAACACTTGTGGATGCACAAGTGCACCAACTAATTGTTAGTCCTCTATTAGTTTCACAAATAGTTAGAACTATTTAACTGACCATAACTCAGTGAACTGAGTTAATCTAATTACAACTCAATTTAAACTCATACTCGACCCTGTTGTAGCGGCTACAACCACCCTCCAAAATTTTTCCTTAGCCTGTTTTGGATCCTCCCTACCAACCTTCACAATAACTTGCCTTTCTTCGTCAAGTCCTCAAGCTTCAGTGTCTTTCTTGCTCAAAGGCAGCCTGTCGATCACAATTTGATTTTTTCCCTTCACAAGCTGCTCACCCAGACTTGGTCCAGCTGCAGGCTGAGCAACTTCCTAGTGAAATTTGTGCATTTATGGAGGGAAACCATCCATTCCCTCCAAGAATTGTGCAATTCCCTCTGACAGCGTGCTGGGCTCCAGGATTGCACAATCCTACCAACCAACCCTCCTAGCAGGATTTGCACAATTTTTCCCATCAACAGGCAGTTCAGCCCATGATTTGCGCAAATCTGGGCAACCGTCAGCTACTGGGCCCAGAAATTGCGCAATCCCCTTGCACAGTTAGCCCAGCTTACAGTCAAAAATGCGCATTTTTCTCTAACAGTTGAGCGGTCGCTTGCATTTGTAATTGAGTTGACCGGTTCCCTCTGGGACTAAGCAAAATAGATTTGCATGCATAGGCTGCTTCTCCCAAGGCATCGTGCAAATGCATCCCTTGTTTCAGGGATCTATATTTAGCAGTTGGAGGTTACATGAAAGGAGTAATTCAGAAACCTCCCTGCAAGTGTCACTTCTCCTAGATTTGTGGCATGCACGTCACAACCTCAATGTTATCAAAACTCATCAACCAGACACTGCAGAGCTCATTCCTCACATCAACCTTGTAGTTCTGACATCCCACATCACATCTAAGAGTAGTCGGCACACTCAACTCAACTGTTTTGAGGTAAGCTCACTTCCCATGCCTTGTGCTGCATTTCTATCGCTTTTTGTTTATTCGCTTGTGTGAGTGCTGTTTGCTTGATTTCTTTGAACGCCTATTTTCATTTACATGTATTCTAGCTTGTCCTAGCTCTGTTTCAATTTTCATTGTTATCTCACTACTGTCACATGCATGAAACTGTTTTTGCACAGACGTTCGCCCCACTGGCGAACATCCTCACCCACATGCATGTTGATCTATTTGCTGAATCTTCCATTCATGTTTTACATGCCCTGTTTATCACTTCTGTTATCACTTAGTGTTGCCATGCATTTCATCAAGTTACTTGCTTTTAGTTGCCCGTCGGCGAATCCGACCAACTTTGGCCCGGTCTCTGCCTTCACGAAGGCTGCATTGCACAACTTGGAGAAGGAGGCTCACCTTCCTATTTAGATTTGCATATTTTGGCCCAACACTGGCCTCCTAGATTGAATTGCGCATTTCTGGAGTTCAGTGGCTGCTTGGCCCAAAAATTTGCGCAAATCTATCCCTGTGCCAGTAGTCTTTCCCAACAGAAATCACGCATTACGCAATCCTAGTAGCCAACTACTTGACTGGACTGTGCATTTCACAGTTCCAGTAGACAATTAGTCTCTCAGTAGCCTGGACTGTGCCTCGTGAAGTCTTGGCAGTCGGTCTCCCGACCTCCTGACAGAAATTGTGCAACCTTTATGATCATTCACCGAGGTATGTTGCAAGTCAGTTCATGTTCATTCTGGTTTTCAACTGACAAATTTATTGCTATGAGTGTTGCCATGTCTCCAGGTATCACAGGTGTTCATCTGCCTCTCAGCAATACAGTTACAATGGCTTCCATGGCTTCCATGAGTGAAGAGATGAAGACACCGTTCAGAGCACACTTGGGGATGCAGTTGATCAAGTGTCCATGGGCTCACTTACTCACGAATACATCAAGTAGTTCATGGACAAGGACATCAAGTAGCAGCATCATGAACAACAGCTGAAGGCAACACACCGAATGCAGAAAACGCAACGAATGGAAGAGTAAAGTTGTTGACAACATAGAGGCGGAGCAAAGTTGCAAGATCAAGCAGATCCACTGATAATGAAAGCAACTTTGGAGACTCAAGTATGAAGTGAGGTGCGACATGAAGATCGCGCGAAGGCAGAAGATGAAACAAAGAAGGAGTTGCATGCGCTGAAGCAACAACTCAAGAAGTACATGAAGCTGCACGGACAAATCAATGAGTTGCAGCAGGAACATGAACAACAATGGGAACAACATGCACTCAAGGATGAAACTGCGCCAGTGCAAGTTAAGGATCCATCCCAACAACTGACATAGAGCAAACATGGTGAGCAATGTTGTTGATCACATGCAAAGGATCCAACAACATGCATGGCGTTGAGTGCACACATGCAATCCAACCCGTTCAACACACTCACCAAGGCGAAGAAAAGAAGCAAGTCCAACTGGGGCTAAAAATGCACTTCGGCAAGTTGATGTGCATGACCACCAACACATACTTGAAGATCAACACAGACACTATGCATCAATGTGTTGTCGATTCAACCGTACCTAAGAAGACCATGCACATGTTAGCATACGAGTTGGATGAAGGGGCCGAACCAATGCACCGATCACAACAGAGGCAAGAGTACGCTTCAATAAGATGTCACAATGAGGTGCATGCACACCATAACGGATGACCAAGCTTGGCATTAGCTCACTAGCTTCACCATCATAAGCATGTCAAATAGTTGGTCTCACCACAACGGACCGAGAGTCAGTGATGTCTCGTAAGGCTTGCTCAAGCCATGTTGTCTCACATGAGTACATGTGCATTGTAATGTTGAGTCATGTTAAGTGTAAGTTGAGTGTCAACAGTTGGATGTAGCAGTCATAGAGTAGATGAAGAGTCATGAGGGTAGTTGAACTGTCACAAAGGGGAATGCCAAGGTTCACCCCACCCTTTGCTATAAATAGTCCCTCATAATTCATTTTACAGGCTTTTGGTCAACCAAGCTTCTACTAAGACTATCTTGAAGAAGACTTGGACATTATTGTAATGCACCTTGGCTTCTCCATTGCACAGAGCTAGTTCATCTCTTTGGAGTAGCAGACGGATGTGGCTATAACGTTCCACTAATGGGGCTAGCAAGTTTACATGGTGTATTGTATGATTATGACTTACACTTCTTTATATAATAAAATCCAACACATTTTCATGCATGTGTTGTTATTGTAGTTGGACTGCTCCGGTTTCCTTAATGATATATGTGTTTTAACTTACGTACTTATATATGAACTATTTTGTATGCAATTATATGAATCTTATTGTTAATGTGTTGCATATGTTGTTAATGCTGTCACCATCTGTGTCGACTGCTCTACCGGACACCAAATAAACCTTTTTCATGAACCTTGTTATATCAACGACACACTCGTCTTGGATTGATTCGTGAGTGTTGTTCGTGTTATCTTACCTTGTATGTTGTGACTGCCGCATCCGTGTCGACTGCTTTGCCGGAAGTTGTGCATGTCCTTTATGTTGTGTGTTCCTAGCCGAGTTGGGACTGATCCCTTTCAACCTGGAACTCACCTTCACCACCTTTCCCCCTTTGATGTGTTAGAACCTCTCATACACATTCCTTGACTCACTACATCAATCACACCCTTGTTACTGACAGAGTTATCTTACTTTCCTCTGTGCGACATCGCGGTCAAGGCTTTACCTTACGACCCACTGCTGAGACTCCTACACCAAATAGTCTGAGGTCTAGGGACTTCTTATCGGGGAGATCCCCTTGACATGTTGGCAGGTCCAGCACTGTCAACATTTCTGGCGCTAGAAGGAGGGCTTGATGAAAAGTAGTGTCCTTTCATCCAGTTTTAAACCTTTGCATATATTTCATGGAGTCTTTCATTCTTCTTCCCCCGAGGTGTTTTTCAAATCGTGAAGATGTCTCCATCTCAGGGAAGTTTTTCAATATCTTGTCCAGTCACACGTACGACGGTGAAGGCGAAGTGGCCTAGCCTGAGCACTTACATAACTTCCTTTCCATGATTTATGAGGAAGATGAGTTTAATGACGAACAAACCGGTCTGCTTCTTGCATTCAAACTTCGTGAATCCCCATTTCGTTGGGTGCTCAGCCTACCGGCTGACATCGTGCACTCATATGAGCACTTCTGTGATATTATTGATGACACGTTCCATCATTTTGATCCAGACCATTTTGACTGGAAACTATTACAACAACAGAGGGCTCCGCATTAATCCGTTATTGATTTTTGGCAGTGCTTCTGTGACTTACAGTTTCAAGCTCCGAAGAGCCAGATGAAGTTCACTTATCTCTGGGACTGGTTCGAGTATTGTCTTAAAAAATCTGCTCATCCCAAGAGAAATCTTGATGTCAAGCCTTGCTCAACCTTCTTTGTTGATGGATCTACGCAATTCCATATGGGAGCAAGCATTGTCTCAACGGACTGTCCACCTCCCTTTCATTCAACAGTTCCACCATCACCTAGTGATGCTGAGGATCATGTTCACACATCTGTTCATTCTTCACACCCCCCCAACATCACTCCACTTTATTTTTGCGAAGAGTTGGTTGTGAGTCCTGTGAGTTCCCATATGCATTCTTTTTTTCGACCTCCGTCTTCGCACTCAAGTGTTCCTTTGGATGATGTTGTCTTGTGTTCGTCCATTTTGGACTCTTCACTTGTTGTGAATGGGGAACAACCCACTAATGGAGTTGGTGTTTCACAATCAATATGCGTTGTCATTCATGAAGAGTATGAGTGGGAGCTTGAACATCAACACTTGGCGGAGGATGACTCCCTTCTGTTCGAGCACCCTCCGTTCCTTCCTAGCTTCTTCGGTGAACCTGCCATCCATGATTTTGTATGTGTGTCTTCATCTATGGATGCACCCATTGTTGATCACTTGTAGGACTCACCGGATGGTAGTCCATCATTCGACAACGAAGAGGATAAGTTATTCATTGAAGATCCACTTGATCCTTCATCTGCCTTTTCCAGAAACACAGAGGATGAGTTCGTTTGATTTTCATCTACCCCTCTGTTTGATTCATCTGATCATGAGGATGTCAAAGAATTCATTGATTTTTTTGATCATGGTGGTCGTGATCCATTTTCTTCCATTTTTGATCACGATCATGAGTCTATCGCAGTTGATATTTCAAAGCCACTAGTTTATGATGATCTAATTGTAGAATTGAGGCTTCTGTGATCCATGTCAAAATTACGAGAGATTCTTCAGCGTAAATCACATAAAATTTCATTTTCCGACGCGTTTCGAACCAACTAGTGTGGTTCATCGTCAGGACAAGTTGAAGAAACAGATCTAGCTTAGCATGTTAAATAGTCTGAGCAGAGACTCCAATGGCTAAAATTTGATTAATGGCTAATTTTTGACTTTGGGACCCCTGATTTAACTTAGTTCCATAATAAATAATAATATTAAATTAATGAGTAAAAATTTGACTGGGGTCCTAAAGTCAAAAATTAGCCGTTAATCAAATTTTAGCTGTTGGAGTCTCTGCTCAGACTATTTGACATGCTAAGCTAGATCTGTTTCTTCAACTTGTCCTGACGATGAACCACACTAGTTGGTTCGAAACGCGTCGGCAAATGAAATTTATGTGATTTACGCTGAAGAATCTCTCGTAATTATGATGATCTACCTGATGATGAAGTTGAGACAACCAAGACTATAGAGGCACTTTAGCTCGAGCTGATGGTTATGTCAGGTCCTCACTCTCTTGGGGTTAGTCTCACTTCTGATCATCAAACTGTTCAATCACCCAAGGCTCCTCATCACTTGTCTGTATGCATTGAAGATCCATCTTACACACAGATCACACTTCCTCCACTCGAACTGCACGATCCCATTGCTCATGCATTTGAAGGAGTCTTACATTGCAAGCAATCGTGCGCGACACAAATTATCTTTGTTTCTTTCGTTTGTTTGCATGTCTCAGTGAAGAGTCTGCTTTTACTTCAAAGTTTCACATAGTGTCACATAGCACCATGATAAGTCCATGGATTGTCCATCATGCACATGCACTCACTTATGTCCCGTGGGCACTTTGAAACATGAAGTGTGGCTGTCTTCACTTTCATATCTTTCTTGTATGCTAGTCCGCACAATTGGATTACTCGCGGACCAAGCCTTCACTTGCATGGGTCTACCAATGCGCTGGTGGTTGCATTGGAAGTATCACTTCACCTGATCAGGTCCATGCACTGTCAGTATAATTGTAGGAGTAGTGTTTGCTTTCATTTGTTTACTTGCATGCTTGATTGCTTACATGCTTTGCTTGCTTGTTTGCTTACTTTTTTTGCTTTCATTTTTTCTTCTCTTGCTTTGCTTTGTTGTTTGTTTTGTTCGTTCATAGGTTAGTTTTGTATGAAATGATGTGTGACTCATGAAATGAGTTGGGTAAAGTACAAGAGGGTTTGTATAACTACCGCTACTTAGTTATTTGTCATCTTGCCTCTGTATGATGAACTTGTTACTTTTAGTCCATGATACGTCAAAGGAAAATATGTACTCTTCGAAGTGAACCTTGGTGTAAGCACAACTCTTACACGTTAATTAGTGTCACCTTCTCTACTCGATTGTTTTGGGTTAACCCTTGTTAGCTCAGTCAAGTAGAGTAAGGTGAGGGGGAAAACCTTAACAGGCACATTAGAAATATAATAAACCACTTCTCTGCTGGAACAACCTCCTTTGCTCTCAATAAGTTGGGATCCCTCTTCTGCCTTTGAAATGAATAAGTGCTATGCATAGTGAAAATGAAAATGAAAAAAAAATGAAAAGTCAAAAAATTCAAAATGAAAAATGAATAAGGTGAAAGAAGAGAAAGGCTTCCTGCACAGGGAGGTGATGCAAGAAACTCCGCCAGGGCACTAACCAGCCTCACTGGCAGCGGAGCCATGCTTGTGTTCCTATGTGACTCCACCGGGGTACTGTCCAGGTCTGCTGGTAGTGGAGAAACACCGAGTGAAACTAAGACTGACAACGATACTGCTTATTCACCTATATACCCATTAACCCAAATCGAAACAATTGTGTTGCCTTGGATTGGAATGTGTATCAATCGACTAAGAGTTTGGCAGACGCTGCATCTTACATCAAGCTAGTGTGAAGCCAAGATGAGCTAAGAATTGAACAATGCTTCCAGAGGCATTAGACTTTCTTTTCATGAACAAGGTCTATGTAGAGAGCTGGAGTTCTACCAGTGTGTCACCAAGTGTTGTAGCGGCTACAATCACCCTCCAAAATTTTGCCTTATCCTGTTTTGGAGCTTCCCTACCAACCTTCACAGCAGCTTGCCTTGCTTCATCAAGTCCTCAAGCTTCAATGTCTTTCTTGCTCAAAGGCAGCATGTCGATCACAGTTTGATATTTTCCCTTCACAGGTAGCTCACCTGGACTTGGTCCAACTGCAGGATGAGCAACTTCCCAGTGAAATTTACGCATTTTTGGACAGAAACCAGCCATTTCCCTCCAGGAATTGCGCAATTCCCTCTGACAGCTTGCTGGGCTCCAGGATTGCACAATCCTTCCAGCCAACCCTCCCAGCAGGATTTGCGCAATTTTTCCCATCAACAGGCAGCTTAGCCCAGGATTTGCACAAATCTGGGGAGCAGTCAGCTCCCGGGCCTAGAAATTGTGCAATCCCCTCACAGTCAGAAATGCACATTTTTCTCCTGCAGTCGAGCGGTCACTTGCATGTGTAGCTGAGTTGACTTGTTCCCTCCGACACCGAGAAAAACAGACTTGCATGCATAGGCTGTTTCTCCCAAGGCAGCATGCAAAGGCATTCCTTGTTTCAAGGATCTATGTTTAGCAGTTGGAGGTTACATGCAAGGAGTAATTCAGAAACCTCCCTCCAAGTGTCGCTTTCGTGTCACAACCTTGATGTTATCAAAACTCATCAATTGAACACTGCAGAGGTCATTCCTCACATCAACCTTGTAGCTATGACATCCCACATCACATCTAAGAGCGGTTGGCACACTCAACTCAACTGTTTGGGGGTAAGCTCGCTTCCCATGCCTTGTGCTACATTTCTATCGCTTTTTGTGTATTCGCTTGTGTAAGTGTTGTTTGCTTGATTTCTTTGAACGCCTGCTGTTGTTTACATATATTTTAGCTTGTCTTAGCTCTGTTTCAATTTTCGTTGCTATCTCATCACTGTCACTTGCATGAAACTATTTTTGCATGGACATTCGCCCAACTAGCAAACGACCTCACCCACATGCATGTTGATCTATTTGCTGAATCTTCCATTCATATTTTGCATGCACTGTTTATCACTTCTACTATTACTTAGTTTCACCATGCATTTCATCGACTTACTTGCTTTTAGTTGCCCGTCGTTGAGTCGGGCTAACCTTGGCCTGGTCTCTGCCTTCACTAAGGCTGCATTGTGCAATCTGGAGAAGAAAGGTCACCTTCATCTCTAGATTTGTGCATTCTGGTCCAACACTGGCCTCCGAGACTGAATTGCACATTTCTAGAGGTCAGTGGCTTCTTGGCCCAAAAATTTGCGCAAATCTGTCCCTGGGCCAGTAGTCTTTCCCAGCTGGAATCACGCATTACGCAATCCTAGCAGCCAACTGCTCAACTAGGCTGTGCATTTCACAGTTCAAGCAGACAGTCAGTCTCTCAACAACTTGGACTATGCCTCGTGCAGTCTTGTCAGTCAGTCTCCCAACCTCCCGGCAGAAAGTGCACAACCTTCATGATCATTCACCTAGGTATGTTGCAAGTCAGTTCTCATGCTCATTCTGGTTTTCAACTAACAGATTTCTTGCTATGAGTGTTGCCATGTCTCCAGGTATCGCAGGTGTTCATCTGCCTCTCAGCAGTACAGGTACAATGGCTTCCAAGAGAGAAGAGATGAAGACACCGTTTAGAGCATGCTTGGGGATGCAGTCAATCAAGTGTCCATGGGCTCACTTACTCATGAAGACATCAAGTATTTTATGGACAAGGACATCAAGCAACAACATCACAGTGAGCAGGATCATGAATGACAACTGAAGGCAGCACACTGAATGTAGCAAACTCAACAAATGAAGCGAACACAATGAATGAAAGAGAAAGGTTGTTGACAACATAGAGGCAGAGCAAAGTTGCAAGATCAAGCAAATCCACTGATAATGAAAGCAACTTTGGAGACTCAGGCTATGAAGTGACGACGCGACATGAATATCACGTTAAGGTAGAAGATGAACAAAGAAGGAGTTGCATGTGTTGAAGCAGCAATTCAGGAAGAACATGAAGCCACAGAGACAAACCAATGAGTTGCAACAGGAACATGAACAATAGTGGGCTCAACATGCACTCACAGATGAAACTGCGCTAGTACAAGTAAAGGATCCATCCCAGTAGCTGACACAGAGCAAACATGGTGAGCAATGTTGTTGATCGCATGCAAAGGATCCAACAACATGTATGGCATTGAGCACACGCATTCAATCGAACCCATTCAACACACTCACCAAGGCAAAGAAAAGAAGCAAGTCCAACTGGGGTTGAAAATGCACTTCGGCAAGTTGATGCGCATGATCACCAACACACACTTGAAGATCAACATGGACATTATGCATCAATGTGTTTCTGGTTCAACTGTACCCAAGAAGACCATGCACATGTTAGAAGACGAGTTGGATGAAGGGGCCGAACCAATGCACCAGTTGCAACAGAGGCAAGAGTTCGCTTCAACAATATGTCACATGAGGTGCATGCACACCATCATGGACGACCAAGCTTGGCATCAACTCACTAGCTTCACCATCACAAGCATGTCAAAGAGTTGGTCTCACCATAGCAGACTGAGTGTTAGTGATATCTTGCATGGCTTGATCAAGCCATGTTGTCTCACATGAGTACATGTGAATTATAATGTTGAGTCATGTCAAGTGTAAGTCGAGTGTCGACAGTTGGATGTCGTAGTCATAGAGTAGGTGAAGGCTCATGAGGGTAGTTCAACTGTCACAAAGGGGAATGCCAAGGGTCACCCCACCCTTTGCTATAAATAGTCCCTCATAACTCATTGTATAGGATTTTGGTCAGCCAAGCTTCTACTAAGACTATCTTGAAGAAGACTTGGACATTATTGTAATGCGCCTTGGCTTCTCCATTGCACAGAGCTAGTTCATCTCTTTGGAGAAGCAGACAGATGTGCCTATAACGTTCCACTAATGGGGCTAGCAGGTTTACATGGTGTATTGTATGATTATGACTTATACTTCTTTATATAATAAAATCCAACACATTTTCATGCATGTGTTGTTATTGTAGTTGGATTGCTCTGGTTGCCTTAATGATATATGTTTTTTAACTTACGTACTTGTATATGAAATAATTTGTATGCAATTATATGAATCTCGTTGTTAATGTGTTGCATATGTTGTTAATGCTGTCACCATCTGTGTCGACTGCTCTACCGGACACCAAATAAACCTTTTTCATGAACCTTGTTATATCAATGACACACTCGTCTTGGATTGATCCGTGAGTGCTGTTCGTGTTATCTTACCTTGTATGTTGTGACTGCCACATCCGTGTCGACTGCTCTGCCGGAAGCTATGCATGTCCTTTGTGTTGTGTGTTCCTAGCTGAGTTGGGACTGATCCCTTTCAACCTAGAACTCAACTTCACCTCCTTTCCTCCTTTGAAGTGTTGGAACCTCTCATACACTTCCTTGACTCATTGCATCAATCAAAACCTTGCTATTGACAGAGTTATCTTACTTGCCTTTGTATGACATTGTGGTCAAGGCATTACCTTACGACCCACTGCTGGGACTTCTACACCAAACGGTCTAAGGTTTAATTGGGACTTCTTACCTGGGAGATCCCCTTGATATGTTGGCAAGTCCAACATCGTCAACGGACCCCTAAAATTTAAGGAGAAAATATACATGACTACAAAAAGACTTCCAACTCGAAATTCCTAAGCTAATTAAGTTAATTAAACTTAATTAACTATTTAAAAGTTTCTATGAGAATAGAATTACAATTTAATTCAAGGACAAATTAAATTGGAATTTCTAGATTCTATTTTTAACATTTCTTATTGCTATTTTCAACAATTGAACCACTATGATCATTGATTATGATGACCAATGTCCTACAAGGTTTGCACTTGGTCCTCACATTGCTTAGTGTTTGTGCTCCCAACTTGTGTTGAGGACATTGGTTCCTAATAACTTTGAGTTGAAGTATTTCAATTAGTGGTTAAATTTGAGTGTGTTAGTTTGTTTATCCACTTTTTCCACATCAACAAACAATTGATGATGCATTAACATGTACAACAATGTATAAATTCACTATTGAGTATGTGCATAAGATTGTGTACAAGGGTTTTTTCATTATTATACATGAAACAATGATAATATCTGCATTAAATTCATAATTATGAGAACTATTATTTATATGCTTAGGGTTTTACATCCTAACCATGGTCAAAGAAATAAAATCCAAGTGAATCACCTTGCAACTATGTTCTATTGTATCATAAACTTGACCACTTAATATAAAAAGGTTGACTCAGTGGGTAGTGCTAGGAAAATGCCCAAAGAATTTATTGATCATAGATACTAAGTTATGCCTTAAAATATTAGATTCTATACATGAATGGACTTTTCAAACCCAATTGTTTCTCTCCACATTTTTACTATATCTACGAAGGCATATAGATCTGGGCATTATTTATGCAACCAATATTGGCCCATTCATTCAATTATAAGTTGTTAATGGGTTTATTATTTCAAAAAAGATGTTTCCAATAATGTTTGGGATTTTTCTACTTAGAGATAGGTCTTTGATTTTATTTATAATTGTTATGTATAATTTATCGATCATAAATTTATTCAAAATTATAATTGAAAATTGATAAATTTCTTTGAGGATTTAATGAGAGACAGTTTCTACGAACATTATTTTATTTCAATGACTATCACATTTAAGAATTTTTTCTCACTTTATTTCAAATTCTATGAGGGTCGCCGTATCTTTATGTTTTTACCTTACTAGTCTAGTTTCTTATTGAGCATAAAAAAAGCCTTTCATCCTTAATAGTTAAAATTTTTGCCGAGTTTCAATTTTTATTACTTGTTTGATTTTCCATTCTTAATTTTCTTATGTAGCCCTCCATAAATTTTAAAATATTGAAAAATTGGGTTAGGTAACTTTATAGTTGACATTATTGTGGATGTATATTGAGAAACTTTTCCACTAAATTAGATATGAATATGAACAATGTTCTTAAGAGACATTCATCATTGAATGAGCTCATCCAATATTATGTGCCACACATTGCATGTGAATTCATCATCCTTTGCAACTACAGGAGCTAGACTCTAGTTCTTTTATTTGGAAGATGCAACCTGACACACACATGCACAAATGAGATGATTAGGATAGCTACTTGGTGTTCAAAGAAAAATTTGATGTGTATTTGTAGCATGATGCCCTAACTTACCATGGACCGACATGAGAAAGGTTGTTGTAGCCCTTTATAGCTTTCACATCAAGCCATGAAGAATCCTTCCTCAATGCACTTGAAAATTTGATGTTAAATATCCAATAGTTGATGTGAGTCCTCAAGACAACGTTCTAACTAAGCAACTAGTGAATTAATCCCCAACTACTCATTTTTTTCCTATATTTGAATGAAATGAGAATATACCCTTCTCTTTCCACCAATCATTTCAAGTACACATGCATGTTATACATAGAACTATTTTTGGTGATTCCTTCCAACTTATCCTACTATTTTTAACAGAATTTGAAATATTTAAATAATTAGTTTACCTTCCTTTCTATAGGAAAGAGAAAACTATTGACATTACTTTGTGAATGAAGTTCAAAGAGGATTGCACCTAGAATATTGGACCAATGGGTCTAGTTGGTATATATGAGTGAAGCAGCTTTGAATTCATGATATTTCATGCCCACTTAATTTGCAATTATTGGGTAATAAACACATCTACATAATATAACAAAATCAATTTGATGTCTTTTTGACCTAAGCATGTCCAATGTCTAAATGATATTGCATGATTTGTAAGTTATAAATTGAATTGAAAAAACACTAGAATATAACTTGAGTGAGGCAGTAACCAATAGATGCTTGATGATGAAGTTTTAAAAAATCCTTGTACTTGTCATTGTACCAATGGTGTGAAATTGAGATCCTATATAAAATCTGCGAGTTTATCAAGATGAAAAATGACTTTCGAATGCATGTTTTATTCCTCTTGACATAGTTCATTCAAAATTTCACATAGTTTCAACAATATTTTGCAATGGAGGAAATATATTATATGTTTATGAAACTCCAATTCATCATTTCCCAAACTTTCAATTCAAGCCCCTCCAATCATTCCCCACAAAACCTCATAACCCACTCATATTCCCAAAAAATATGGTAAATATCATCAATTTCCCCCCACAAATATGGCACTGAAAATAATTCTTCATATGGTGAAGTTTTTGCCAAAAAAAGACCCCATCGAGCAATTTGGAATGGATTACATTTTGATTATGTCTTTCATTTCTGCAACTTGTGTCCACTTAGGTTGGAACTGAGCTTTCCTAAATAAAAAAGTATGATACAAGTTATTATAGTGAAGAGAGTGGTATGTTAAATTTTCCAATCTTCCTAGGTTAGTTATTTTAGAGGAAAAAAATAGTTTTGTTCAAATATCAAGAATATGAAATACAACATCACAACTTCAAGGGTCAATAGGACAAGGCCCCTCTGGCATATCCCACCATTGCATTGGAGCATTTAGCTGAGCATTGTTTATCTATTATAGATTGTTGATTAATACTCCATCATTAGCTACTAAAAGTCCAATATGCAACCACAAAGAGAGTTTGCAAGCACGCATGGTTACAAACAACCACTAGTTGCATAAATTGTGTTTGTTCAAAGAATTCTCAATGCCTACTATTAAGGCTTTACACATTTTTGTCACCCACGATGAAGGAGAAAAAAACTAAGGTACCACTACGATCCTTGATTATTTGCATGAACAGGGAGAGAAAAATTATAGGAAAAATTGCTTTCCTTTTTTCCTTGAGTTCCATTTCTTCAAACTGATGGAAGAGGAGTCCCAAGAAGCTTGGGGAATGTAGTTACCATTGAAGGATTTCTTGCCTAGGGGAACGGATAGGTTGCCTATGTTTCCATAATATCCCATCGAAGATGAATGCAAATTTGGTTGTATATCAAGAATAAAATCCTCTCATATATTAATGTGAACGAGGGATAACAAAAAATTTGGAGTTATGGGAATGTGGCCTCATAATATACTACATATAGGACTTTGAGAATTATTCTTATGTCCAATATTTTCAGTGATATTTCCCTTAGGAAATATACCTTAGGGGAGTGCACTCTTAGGATCACAAGGAATAATTATTGAGATTTCTTCTCCTTTAATGAAAAATTGAAATGTAGGGCTTATGGTGGATGATTTCCCATAACCCCTCACCCCCTCCCCCTCACCCCACCCACCACCACCAAGAAGAAGAATAAGAAGATTACATTGTCATAAAACTTTTGTAGTGGGCTTCATTGGTTTAGTAGTGGATTCTTCCTCTGATGAGCCTTCTTGGATTTTTTTGCTACTCCCTTGGAATGTGGACCCTACTATCAAGTCATCATCCTTAGATGTTGACTCCACTTATACTCTATGGAGTGTTTGATTTGATGGGAAGGATATGTTCCACTTCCTATAGGACTATGATCTTGATGGAAATCTTGAAGGATATGACCACACTAATGGAAAATCTACAATGAAATGAGAGTTTTCATAACCGAGTGTCTACCTCCATTCCTAATCTTCCCATACCAGAGAAATATCTTATATTGTACCTCCATTGGTATATACCTAAACCAATATTTGAAGAATTCATTCCATTGCAAGTGTCTTGGGAATTAGATTTTAGTAAAATTCTAGCTTTTCTTTTGTTACTTTGAGAAATATTGTAATCTAAGGGATTACAATACAATCCAATTACCAATTATGAAATGTAAGGGAATAACCATATGTACATAATCTACTATCTACTTACATACACATACACTTACATAGATGAAATGGAAGCAACCATAGAGCTAACAAATATGTAATCTTTATTTTTATTTTGAGCAATGATAGATTGATGTCTATTTATACTTTATAAAGGGGATGTAGTTATAACGATTGTAACCACTTAGATTGATTGAACTAACTAGTAGGTGTATGTACTTCATTGCAAGTTTACTTTTTACATAAGATGCCTATATTTATGTTCGACTTAGCTGACAAGTTGACTAAGGATCCTATGACATATACCCCAACCTAAAAATGATCTTGATCTCAAAGCAGTGATGAGATTGATACAAAATTACAAAATTACAATTTTTTTTCTTCCACATCAACAATTAAATTGGATGCTACTTGTTTTAATTGTGTTTGGAGTAGTGAATAGTTGATTTACAAATGGGCTTGGAAGAATGGATTGACCAACGATATAATTGAGGCTCTGGTTTCTCTAATTGATTTCTTTACCTTGTATTCTCTTTCCTTGTGACTTATATGTAACTTTAATAAATTTTAGGTGCAATATTTTTTAACTTATCTTAAAAATTATGCTATTCTTCCTATGCCTGTTGTGTAATTGTATTTGTGTCCTTCATATCAACTAGGTGGTTAAGTTTAACTAGTGATATGATGTGCACTCTACACTTATGGTTTCTTTGATTTGAAGGTTTCATGCATCTATAACACTTCTAAATATGCATCCCATATTAGTGACACTCTTATCAATGTGTTTCTGCCCAATTTTGGCTTCTTGAAACCATTCTTTTGCTTTCTCCTATAGTTTTTCCATGGCTTCCTTTTCTTCCTATAACTATTTGTTTATTTTGTCTTTGCTTCTTTACTTTGTACCTAGACCCTTTAATCCTCTTAGTTTCCTAACTCAGGCTTCACTTTCACGCTATTGAAAATGTTAACATAAAACAACAATCAATTATTTAACATTGTTGATCCACTGTCTTCATGTACTGTTTGAACTGACCCCTTGTATGCCCAACGTCTAGTATCTAGTCTTTCCATTCCATCAAGAACTTTGTGTCTAAGAGGGAAGTTATATGATATGAGGCCTCCCCTTCTGCCTAGGTGATTTATGTAGGAATATGGTCAATGGTTAATTCCCGATATCGAGAAGCAAACCAATTTATATAGTGGTGCATCCAAGTATTTCCTCGTTGGGCTCTCTCTTGATATTATGCAACCCCTTGTATGACATGGGCCTTTTTTCACAGCATGATTGCCTAGCTTGCAAATTTATTAATAGTGAACCATGCCTTCCCCCAATGAAATGCATTGTTAAGCTACTTACCACTTCCCACTTAGTGTGGAAGTAGGGACCAACATCAATTGCATTAGTGGGCCACTTAGATGAGAAGGTAGACTTTATGAGATAAGGGATTTATCCCCCCCCCCCCATTTCCTTACTTTCTCCACAACACTGCCCTGCACCTACACTCTAACCTATAAGGGACCCGTAACCAACGCCATGTAAATATCCAAAGCAACCCCTAAGATTTGAATAAAATACCAAATCCCCTCTTGGGTGGCCACAACCCAAACGACAATGCAAGCTTCCAACCTCTGCTAATGTGAATTCACGCCAACCCTAGGTTCAACAAACCCACTAGAAATATGACATAACCATACCACAATCCCACATTGACATAGTAGAAGAAAGGGCTCTATTTGATGCTTGGGATACCCACCAAAATTGATAGTTGAAACCTCTTGCCCCCAACAAGAAACCCAAATCTAGACCATACTATAATTGAAATATTTCCAAAACCACCATGCAAGCCATGAGGTAAAGTAAAATACATAAAATATCCACCAAGAAATGAAAATGAAACAACTAATAAAAACACTATTAGGAATTAGAAATGTCATACCATGTTTGGGTAGCTCCATGAATTGTGATTTACATTAAGAAACTTTCATGAATATATACAAGGAGAGGGAACTATTGGAATTCATATTCCAATTTCACTTCATCTTCTTTATTTATTATTTATTTACAATAATTTCCTAATCCCAAATATTAGGTGTCAAAATCCCCCCCACAATCTAAAGGGATGTTGGTGAGTCTAAGCATCATCCTGAATCTTTCAAACTTTTCTCTTCCAAGAACTTTGGTGAATATGTATGCAATTTGCTCATTTGTGGAACAATGGAAAAGGTGAATAGTCTTGGCCTCAACATGATGTGGAATCAGATGATACTTTGTACTGATATGCTTGGTTCAATCATGGAACTTTGGGTTGTTGGCCAAATTTATTGCATAAGTGTTGTTAATCAAAAGAGGAGTAGAATGCACTTGTTTCTCCTGAAAATATGTAAGAATCCTCCCAAGCCACACAATTTCCTTTGTTGCTGCCACATGTTTTGCCTCAATTATGAAATCCACTAGAATTGATTGTTTGTGTGAGATCCAGGAGACAACTCTTGAGCCAAGACTCATAACATAACCTGAAGCAGTTAATCCATTTTCTTTACCTCCATCAAAATATGAATCAAAGTATCCAATCAAGCTGAAGTCATCGACCTGTGTATACTTGAGTCCAAAGTCTTGAGTTCCATTCAAGTACCTTAGAACTCTTTTTGCAGTAGACTAACGACCTTCACAAGGTTTTTGCATAAACCTGGAGAGGATTCCAATAACAAATGAAATGTTCCATCTGGTAGTAGTCAGGTAGTTGAGACCTCCTACCAATTGTATGTATTTTGTTGCATCCTCAAATTCGTTTCCTTTTGTAGATGTGAGCTTTGAATTTAGTTCCATTGGAGTGGTCAACGGATTTCACTCAACCATAACAAAATTGTTCAACAAATCTCTAATGTACTTCTATTGAGAGAGGAATATAAACTTCAAATCTTAGGCTACTTCAATATTAAGATAATAGTGAACATATCCCAAATCTTTCATGTTAAAACCTTTCCTCAATTATTTCTTTATGGATGAAATGGAATTTTCATTGTTACCTATCATTAAAATATCATCTATATACACCACAAGGTATACAACTGTTTTTCCAACTTTTTTCTCAAACAAAGTTGCATCATCCATATCATAGTGTTTGAAGTTTAGTTTTGGAAGATCCTTATTCAATTTCTCGTACCAGGCTCACAATGCTTGTTTGAGGCCATACAAAGATTTGATAGGCTTGCATACTTTGTGCTCCTATCCCTTCACAACAAATCCTTCTGTTTGGGACATAAAAAATTTATCTTTCAAATCTCCATTCAAGAAAGTAGTCTTTATGTCCATTTTATGGACTTTCCAACCAGTTTGAGTTGCCAAGGCAAAGAGTTTGGATGATAACCCATTTTGTTTTCGGGGAAAAAGTATCCTCATAATCAACCCCTTCCTTTTGTGCAAAATATTTTGCCACAATCCTAGCTTTATGCTTGTCAAGTGAGTCATCAAATTTATATTTGTTCTTGAAGACCCACTTGCAGGCAATTGGTTTGGTTCCCAATGGAGAATTAACTAGCTTCCAGGGGCCATTATTTATCAGATCATCATACTCTTTATGCATTGATTCTTTCCATTAATCATGATAAGCAAATTGTTTGAAGGAAGTTGGTTCAAAATCTGTAGATAAATTTAATTCACAGTCATAAGAAACATCCATGTCAATAGGTGAATCAAAATCGTTTACATCACCTCCATTTTGTCTAGTAGATCTTCTTGTTCCTGTCTTTCCAACCTCATTAGGACGAACACTTTCAATTGTCTTGAAGATCCATTTTTGAGGACCTTTCTGAGATGGACCAAACTATTTAGTTGACTAAGATGGGGCTGAATGAAGATTTAGCCTTCCAATTCTCTCAATCACATTACTCAAAGTGTCCTCTTGATCAACGATTGTAGCTTCATGAGGAGGAGAGTGTGATTTAGAAGGAGATTCCACATATTTATCCAAAATAGATACCCACTCTTCAATATGTAGAATCTCATTATCGATTCCCTGAAAATATTTTGCATGCCCAAATTTGTTTAAGTGATCAAGTTGCCACTCAACAACATTGTTAGTGTTGGAATATTTAAGAAAAAATATGTCTCTAGATATTATAAACTTCTTGTTTACTTCATCATAGAGACAATATGATTTGGAGGTATCCAAGTACACCAAGAAGATACATTTTTGACTCCTTGCACCAAGTCTATTTCTCTATTACTTAGGTATCAAGGCATAATAAGTGGAACTGAAAACCCCGAGATGCCTAACTGAAGGAATGTAACCATACCACATTTCATAGGGAGTCTTGTTTTTGAAAACATGAGTTGGAAACCTATTCTTAATATACATTGCACATAGAAATTCATCAACCCGGAACATCAACTTAACATTTTTGAAAAACAAAATTGAACATAGCATATTTAAGATTGCCCTGTTCATTCTTTCAACTACACTGTTTTGTTGAGGATTATAAGACACAATTGATTAATGTTTGATCCCATGTCGACGAAGATAATTTTCAAATTTATTTGAAGTATATTCTTTCTCATTATTAGTACAAATAAAGACAATATGAGATTGTGTATCATTTTCAATCCATGCATGAGAGTTTTTGAAAGTTTCAAAAGCTTCAAATTTGTTCTTCAATAATATACCCAACACATTTTGGTGTAGCCATCAATCAAAGTCATCATGTATACATTACCATTTGCAGAAGGAAGAAGCATAGGGCTACACAATTCAGAATCAATGAGTTCAAACTTTCTATTTTTTTTGGAATGAGAATCATGAAAATACTATTTGTTGTGATTTCCTAATATATAAACATCACATTTCTTAAGTTTCCTAGGAATGATAGGAAGACCGGTAACACCATTTCTCTTCAATATGCATAGTCTTTCATAGTTCAGATGCCCAAATCTAACATGCCATAAGAGACTAGATAATATTGTACCTTCATTAAATTGAGAACTATATGTGAAATTTTGTGCACAAGTAGAGGTTCCTTGTAGCTTTAAGAGTCTTTATTCTTCTATCCCAGTCATGGAAAGTGAGTTGTTTGATGCTTTTTAGACCTCAACCTTGCCATCAAACATATGGATGTAGTTCGCTTGCTGGCAGATGTGAAACAAAGAGAAACTCTAGGAGGTAGAGAACATCATGTAGAAGAAAGTCTGGGAGGCCAGGCAGTTTGAGCCTAATGATGCCAAGCCTTGGTGGCCTGAATTTTGACTTATCTGCAAAGTAGATTGCTCCATCAACATTGTCAATGAATTCTTCAAATAAATATCCTCTAAAATTCATGTGGCAAGTTTCTCCTGAATAAGCAACCATGCATCTTTCCATGAACCAAGTGAAGCATTAAACAAGTCTTCGGTTACTCCGATATTGCAATGTGCCACAATACAGTGAGCGTATTTCGGTGCTTTACCTTTCCCTTGATTTGGTGATTTTCCTCTCTCTTCATCCCTTTCCCGCCTAATCCTGTCCCAAGCGAGCTTACATGTGGAAGCATCATGTCCATTTTTGTTGCACCATATGCAATGAAAGTCAGTCCTTCCTCCTTAGTAATGTCTACCACCCTTGCCTCTATTATCCTTCCTTCCATGTCCTGTGAAGTAGGAAAGTGTTCCCTCTGCAGACATAGGCAACCCCTCTAGCCCTAGAGTGGGTCTAGTCACAACAAAGACAAAACAACGATTGATTCCCTTAAATAGTCATTGTTGGAGGCCTACCTCAAACCGATGGTTGATGAAGTTTCTGTTGCACTGCTCCAGCTTCCATTTCTTTCTCCTCGATGAGCAATCAACCTGAAACACCACAAGAAAACAACATAGCACGTAACCGAGAACCACAATGATCTATTTACTTATAAAGTCAAGAAATCATAAGCTATCAAGTAAATTGTACACAAGATGTAGGAAATCATCATTGATTGTATTAAAATGAATCAAAAGCAAAGCTTACAACCGAGTCTTGATGTCACAAGCCTTCTCGGAGGGTCCAACCAGTATGTTTCTTCAAGCATTCAATCTCAAGAATTGGTCTCCCAAATAGATGATATCTTTCTCTCACTCACAAGCTCTAATACAAGGTTAAGGCACTCCACAACCTCTTACCAAAATATTAGCAATTCCACATTTGTCACACTCACACCAAAGCTATCTACTTAGTTTCAAATCAAACTCAAAAGAACTAACCATTACTGCCCAACTAAAAGAACTAGCAGATCATAGCAATGGTGAGTGATTTTATAGGAGAAGGAGTCTCCATGAAATGAGGGAGAGGGAGGTTATCCTCAAGGGAGGTTGCACAAGAGGCGGAACCACCATCCAAGAGGAGGAAAGGCGACCCAAACTGACCCAACAACCAGCTCTAGAAACACCCAGAAGGCCGACTGTTTGAACAAATTCGCCAATTTTGGATTGTCGCAAGTCATGAACTAAGGCTCAGCGACGACATAGCAAGGAGGCAATGCATTCAGACCAATCATCGCAACAAATAGCTGGAAGCTTCGCGCTGAGCCCTAAAATTTGACCGTCGTGGGAAACACGTGTACACTTGCGACGGTGTCGCGACTAGATTGTTCAAGACAAGGGATCGTCGCATATATTAATGGCTTACTCACGAAAAGGAAAAAGCTTAGGAAAAAGCATTAGTTATTCAGCATTAGAGAGCACTGTTTAATCCTTTTTCATAAGTGGGAAGATATGGACATGTGTATTTGATACATGACATAGCAAAGGGATTGAGATGAGGACAATGAAAAATTATTGTGTAACATGTCCTCTTCATCTACCTCTTCCTTTAGAAGAATCCCATTCCCGATTCTTCTCTTTTTGTGCAAGGCAGACAAATTCTTCAGAATATTGAGCTACTCACTTATTCTTCCCAAAATTTTTCTCTCTTTCAACAAACTTCGCCACAAGAGAGTCAAAGGAAATCTCCTTAAGTTTTCCACTGGCTTGTAATGACCCAAGATAATGAGAATAAGTGGGATAAAATGCCTTGATGAAAGTTGTGAGAGGAAAAACCATTTTAACACTAGTGGCTTGTATATCATGATTAATGACTCTTATTTCAGAGGCTAAGGCAAGGATATCATCATCCCTCAATCCTAAACTGAACAATTTGATCATTAATTGAACTACTTCAAGCTCATAGTGTGAGTCATATAAATATTTTAGCTTCTTTAAGGCTTCAAAGAAATTTATAAATAGTGTAATATGATGACTCACCTCTTCATTGATTGATGATGCAATCAAGGTATAGGCCTTGATATTCTTGTTCTCCCATATGGTGAACTCTTTATCATAATGGGATTTTCAGGAGGATTGCCAACTTCTCCTTCACATACTTCTTTCCACAACTAATTAAAACTGGGGTATGCTTTATCTTCCTAGACCATTCATGGTAGTTCTCGTTTCCAGAGAGAATTATTCCAACTATATAGATGAGTGAATGCATCATAAAATTATGAACTGGGCCCTAAATAGTTTTTATTTTTTTTTGACTAATTCTATTAATAAAAAATATGGTACAAGATGATACAACCAAGAGAGACAGAAAAACCGACAACCGGAAATGATAGGACTATCAACCTCGGTTCCAGAGGAGTGAAACAAGCAAGAAGCTACAACATAGGCTGGAAGTAAAAATACTGACTTCTACCCAGAATGGGCAGAAGCCTCAACACGAAGCTTTTTCCCTTTCCTTTTTTTGACTTCGACCCAACCATCCTGGGGTGAATGAGCAATAACAACTTGAAGATTGGGGATTTCCACCAGGGGACCCTCCTTTTCTGAATCAGAGGAGGAGGTCATATGGACGCGTTTATGGGCGATGACTGTATCGGAGGAAAGCGCCGGACCTTCGGTGGAAGGGACCACAGGTTGAGGGGCTTGATCCAAATCTGCATCGCTGCCTTCGTCTTCAGAGCTGGAGGATTCAAAATCCACGACTGGAGGTGGAGAGCAAGGAGCCCATCGTTTGGACTTGGGCTTGGTGGAGTTATCCTTATTCTTTTTTGCCGGGTGAGATGGGCAGCTGTTCTGCAGATGCCCTGATTGGTGGAAATGCCGACAATAGAATGCAGTATTTTCATAATCCAGTGTCTGGGTCCAGACATAGTCGTTTATCTTAAGATTGATTTGATCTGGAAGTCCTTTGCTCAAATCTAACTGCGCACAGATTCTGGCATATGTGTAGAGACCTTTACTTTCTCGCCAATAATCTCCCATAAGGAAACTGCCCAAGGTATTGCCTATAGCTCTATAAACTGTAGTATGCCATAGGTGGGCAGGTAAGTTTGGAAGCCTGATCCATACAGGTGTCCTGGTAATGAATGCAGTTTCTGGATCAAAGTCTGGGAACCAAGGAGTCAAGAAGAGCCCTGCAGTTCCCATGAACCAAGGGCCTTCTTCTAAAGCCTTTTCATAATGCTTACTGTTCTCAAATAGAACAATGAAGTATCCTTTTGAACAGAAACTGATCTTGCAATGATGAGTCCAGTTTGCATGGATCCATGCATAGAGATCCTGAGATCGCGGCCACAGTCCGTTAAGTCTGCAAATGATGGCTTTTTCTGCAAATTCTTGAAGTTGGATTGCTGGACCTTCATGGATGATTTCAACAGAGGGAACTTCCTCTATCTTCTCAACCAAAAAAGGCTTAGGTTTAAGGGCTTCCGGGGGTTTGTGGTCCTCAGAGTGTACTGCATCTTTGTAAGAGAAAGGAGGAGCAAAGGATGACTATCCCGCTGCACCTCCTCTCAAATGAAGGGTTAACACCAAAGATCTATTTCTGGAAATGCTGTAAGAAGAGAGGGGAAGAAGGTCTTCAAGTTGTTTACCTTGAAAGAGAAGTCTCTGAAGGCCTAAAGGAATCCCAATTCGCAGTTCTAGATCCAGTTTGAGATCCAACACCAGATCTGAAGAACTAACCCATTGCATGATGGTTCTGCCTGTTGGTTGAGAAATTTGGATCTGAAAGGAGTCAAAGTAGCACCTAGATACAATTCCAGGGCCTCTTGTGCATCAGAGAGAAAATCTGCCATGGCCATGAGAGGGAGAGGAATTCTGCTCTGCATGCATAACTGGCGTGTTCGAGAAGCAGATCCGTTGCTTGCTAATGGAAGAGAAGACGGCGACCCCATCTATGTCAGAGAAAGCCCTGTGCAGAGGTTTGCTGACGTGCCCTTTCATCTCTGCAACCCAGTCGATGTGTATTGCCTTCATTGGATCTTCTGCAGGCAGATTTGGCAGGATCGAGAGGTAGATCCACAACTGGCTTGCTGCTGAGGAGAAAACTTCCTGTTTGGTGTGGAGGTGCGGAAGGCCAGCGGGTATGGAAGCAAGATTACTGGTGGAACCTATGAGATCCCTGCTATCGCGAACCCCATTAGACCAGGCTCCACATTTGACATCGGGCATTGAGGACGAGCTCCTATAGTGGCCGCTTTCTCTGATATGCGAAGGGGAAACTGGAATCCTCCACCTACCATTTTTTCTGGGTTGGTTGAGGCTTTTGTGTCTGTAATACGCATCGTTATATTCATATTCGTCGGGGTCGCTGTCGAGGGTTCCATCCTCATCGGCTGTCGATTTCTACCTGCGGGAGTTCAGAGTCTGTTTGAGTACCTGATCAACGCTCCGTTTGTAAATGTCAAAAGCAGAGACAACCTTCACGAAGGTCCCCAGCAAGGCCGCCATGCCAGCTGCAGGACAGAGGCATCCTTCACCGAAGATGAAGACGAGGATGAATTCATCGCTATTCCCTTCTGAAACCCTCGGCTATCACAAATTCAATCACATTAATCACCGTAAATAATTTTGAATTACAAATAAGCAAAAACTTCAATTTTCAACTGGGCCCTAAATAGTTATAATACTTGCAACAAAAAAATATGATCTATCTCTGCAATTATCTTCAAAATCATAGTGAAAATTGACTTCAAGTTCTTTAAATATCCATATATATGTAATCCATATCAAATACTCCAAGAAAAAATCACATGTCATACAACACACCACGCACCAAACCATACCAAACACCAACACATATATATGAACCATCACCAAACCATATATATATTTAAGTATATAGTATATATATTACTAAATGTTTATATATTATGATCACACCACTCTTGAGCCCAATCCCCACCCACAACCCCCCCCACCCCACACACACACACATTAATATATATATGATCCAACATATATTTATTAATTACGCACCATCACGAAACACATATATAATTACAATTCTACTCATAGACTATAATGGCTCAACAAATATGTAATGAATGGTTTAGCCTCAATTCAACACCAAGGTGCACAACATGAACGCATAGTAGATACATGGCATACCATTTAGAACCCAATATACATCATACCATACCTACCATACCTACCAATTGATATATCAATGCTGGAATTTCCAGGAGATACGCACCATTGAAAGTAACAATCAAGACCCTTTCAACGCAACAATGATCCACAAAGCAACGTTCAACAAACCAATTTTCACGAGCATCACAACCAACACATAGTCATGATTGAAATGAAAAAAGAGTTACCAATGCACATATCACAACATAGTTCCAACACACATTAAAATGCACCAATAGGAACCAATAACTCAACCACACCAACGCACATTCAAATGCACCATAAACAACACCACTCCACATACATATTTCGAAGAGAGGGATTATTCAACGCAACATCATGAATTAATCATAGTCGCTGTCACCAATCAGACTGCGGCAATAGTCTTGAACGCACCATACACAACATACACACCAAATTCACAACCAATCCAATATAGATAACCCAATGTTCATGAATGAATGTAGGATAAGTTTAATGATATGCTTCAATGATTTCTTAGGACTACAAATAAAATCATGGAGAATATACACTAGGAGCACAAACTTGAAATGAACGCACAACTAGATAGAGTGCAAAGGGAGAAAGTAGTAACATGAGTTAAGGGGTAAATTGTGAATTATTTCTTTGATTCCATGTCAGGATAAGTTTGAGTAACTCCACGAATTGTGACTTGCATTAAGAAAATCATGAATATATAGATGGAGAGGGAGACTATTGGAATTCACATTCCAATGTCTCTTCATATTCTTTATTTCTTATTTACATTATTTACAAGAACAAAATATTGTTGAAACCACGATGCTTTAGCTACATAAAATATCCAAATCATCCATAAAACCTAGTGAAGGGAAGAGGGCGCTACCAAACGCGAAAAGTGGTGCTGAGAGAGATTGTCCCACCCAATTTTCTCTTATGAACACTTGCATATTAGCTAATTGGAATGTGGAAAATAAAAAATGTAACACCTTCCCAATTTAACTTGCGTCCACTGAGTCCTACAGGGCTTGAAGTTAGCTGTAACATTGACAAGGAGTCCACAGCGAAGTTCCTTTTCTATCCTTCATTCTTGATAATCTCGAAGAGCCTGCAATTCCACTATCCCCACCACCAAGCGCGCTCTCAATTGGACTAAATTAGTTCTTTCACTGTCCAAGCTTAACATTCTACCAACCATCCGCAAACACTCAAAGATAGAAATCTCTCCATACTAACCTCCTTTCAACTGTGTTCGATACTCTTCTCCCCCTTCTTCACTTTCTGCAAATCACCCAGAGTAAATTGCTATACTTAAGCCTCTAATAACATGCACTGCACATACTTGAGATCCTTGGCCAGCCCGCTCGTCACCTTCCTACATCATTTCATTTGCATTTTCAAATGCATGTTTAATGCTTCTTGTGTGCCATTTACTATCGGACACCTAATCCTCTATGGGTTAGTGTGGAAGCGGAATAGACTAAGGAAGTCTAAGAGACCTTGGGATGTGGAACCCAACGGTCAAACCATGTACTATAAATGTATATCATTTGTTAATAATAAATGTACTCTCATGTTTTATCTTACATATTCTATTGCTGCCATGTGTATGTTTAACATGGTATCAGAGCGGGCGATCTCCTGCCCTGTTCAAATTTGAGCCATTGTTTTCTGGCCTTTGTAGATCTAAGCACTTTTCCTTATCGGTTTTGTGCCTTTCGAAACTGGTTCACTGAAACTTTGGTTCTTCTCTGCTCTGGATGCTTCTTTACCTGAAAATTTGGTTGTTTTCTCTCTTGAGCTACCCAAGGACACAACTGAGCAGCACCTGCTGTCTTCCATAAACTCCCCTGCATGAAATCATTTGCTATCTAAGCCATTTCCCCAAGCTACGCCTACTTTAACGCTATGAAATTTGCGCCTACTCCCTGGCTCCAGTGGATTCCAAAAGCACTCTCTGCCATTCTGGACACTCTCTGACACATTGCTTTGTTTTTGGCATCAGTCGTGGTATCCATTCCATTCTAAGTCTCAGTGTTGCGCTCAGTTCCATATTCCACTTGCTCAATTTTGTTACAGTTAAACAGGTCAGGAATAGATAAAATATCTTTCATCCTTGCAAACCTACCTCTCCACATATCAAGTATTGCTGCCTTTGTCTTCCCTGTTTGTCAAGATGCCAATTTGTTGATAAAAAATTTTGATCCACTAGATGAGCGCTCCTCTACCTGCAATCTACAACTTTCATTCCCATCTTGATGTGTGCATGCACTCTCACGGGCTTCCTCTACACAATTCGAACAACTGATCTCCATCAGCTGTTGGAGTCACTTGAAAAGACTCAGATCATCATCCTTTATTGGATTTCCTGGCTTCAAATTGACTGGAACGACTTGCTTCTTTGATGGATTCTTGGATGGCGATTTCAGAATATGATGTCTTAAGCTTGAGAGATTGGACACTATAATGGCTTTGGGCTCTTTGGGGGAAGCGGCGGCACCTTTGCAGTTTTCCAGTGTAGAATTGGTGTCATGTTATTGCGAGGCTGGTTTGCTGGATTCGTAAAGGATGAAAAGGATGAAATGCAGCTGCAAGCGTCCATCTTGATGATTCACCTGCAAGTATTTGTGAGAGGCGACTTCAACGACTTTGAGCATGAATCTTCCATCTTGCTTGCAAGATTTCATGGAGACGCATGGTCTGCTGCAGCTGGAAAGTGAAAGAAGTGGGGGAGGGAAAGATCTCGGTGTCTGGATGTTCTTTTGCATGTGCGTTGATTTTATTATATATTGAATACCCTTTATCAATCATTGATTTAAAAGTAGGATATATTTTTGAAGGTCATGGGCATGAATGGTTGGTAATGTTTCACATATATGATGGGCATATAATATATTAAGGAGAAATATGAAATGCGTTGAATGCTGGTGACTCCGTTGAATGCTGGCGACTCCGTTGAATTCTGGTGACTCCACTCCATTGTGCGACCCTCTGAACAGTCGGCCATCCTCACAGTCCTGTTGCGGTATTGATGTCAATTCATTGTGCATCTTTGTACGTATTGAATCATTGATTTTCATGAGAAACCTCCTTCTAAAGAAAAAACACAACTCACTGGTAAAGGCACTCCATTGTGTGAACTAAGCATAAAGCGAACATGGTAGAATGGTCGAAACAGAGACAATGTGCATTGTTAATTCCTATATAGTTGTTCTAGCCTTTGAAGCTTTGTCTTAAGTACTTCACTATATTCATCCTTGAAAATATTTTCCTGTAAAAGAGAAGTTATTCTTTTTTTTAATGTGTTGTTATCAATGTTCAATGTGGCTCCTCCGTGGTTAAGAAAGGCAAATTGAGGAGACATAGTTGAGACTTCCACCTCCAATGCAGTGACACTTTCTTCTAGCTATGAAATGTAATGCAACTTCCTTATGCATGATCTTTGCACAGACTATCTGTTGGAAATAATCCTCTTGATTCTTTTTATCTCTTGCATTTGGTGCATTTGTGGAGCCGGGCCACAATTTCAACGGTGTTTGAGAAAGTGATTAACGTTGATGTCCCTCTCTTGAACTAGTTACGAGAGAAGGTACAAGGTTATTTACCTGATCTTCGCAGATATCAAGCATCATGGAGGCACATCTAAGAGGGACTGTAGCTATCATATTGGTTTGAAGATTGGAGTTAGCACCAAAGTTTTTGATGTTGGCATTGATTTCTCCCTATGTGACTTGCATTTGATTCATGTGTAGAATTTGATTTATTATGCTGCTATATTCAAAATGAAGTTCCAAATCGATGTTTCGATGAATCGAGGCTTGTCACTACTCATATTTCTGTGTTTTACAGTGTGAAGTTCGAGCCTTTTTCAACACATTTCTTGATGCTTGGGTATAGGCTAAGGTTGCAGTAGGAGCAGGCCAAGATTTTTGGGTGAGTAAGCCCATAAAGGAGTAGTCTACCTACAAGAAAAACCCCGTTCTTGAGCATGTATCAACTCAATATTTAGGGAGGAAACACTTCTATTTTGGTTGTGTACATTCAGTTAAGTGACTGTCTAGTGGACTAATTTTCTGTGTAAAAAAAAAGGAGTGCATTTTTGGTCATTTGATTGTTTCTACAAATACATTGTTGATTTGATTGTTTGAATAACGGAGAAAAATCATGGATTATTAGAGTTATTAAGCACTCTAATCATATCTACTGATGGAAGTACAATTAAAGTCAACAAAAACACTCTCAGAGATATTCAAACATCTTTACAACTTGCACAAGAAACCATTGAATTTTTGCAGCTTGAATCTCAGCTACAACAAGAAGAATTACAACAGTGGAGTCATCTTTCTGAACATGTTTTTGTTCAAAAGATTGAAACAAACTCCCATAAACAACAAGACAATAATGTTACAATTGATTCAGATCTAGTGCCAAATAAAGCATCAGTTTTACATGCAGATGCAGAAGTTTAGTTTGCACTTCCCAAGCCCATCATCAGACATTGGGAAGAGCTTGTCCACAACAAGCAAAGAACTAGTCTTGAATATGAGAAGGACGTGCCCTTTCATATTCCAGATTACTCAAAGCCCATTCAGTTTCAAAGTGCTGGATTCATTCATGACAATTCACCTCCAGCTGTTCCAGATTCTGCTCCTCTTCCACATCAACAACAATAGATTGTGAAATGCCAACACTGTGACCGAGTTGGCCATATGAAATATCACTGTTTTGATCTTCATCCATGTAAGCACTGTCACAAAACCATTCATTCTTCAAATATATGCTTCAGAAACAAACCTCCTACAAGAACAAAGATTCATCTTGGATGGATCGCTTCTTGGCAATGGGAATCAACAGCCGAGAAGATATTTTAGTCATATGTCAGAACTTGTTCAAGAGTATTGAAGAGTCTTGTAGTTGAGTTTTCTCCATCATCTCACCTTGTATCTGACAGGGGGGAAATGATGGTCATCTACAAGCGAGCCTCAGCCACAACCCGCCACACCAGTTTTAGAGTTGTAGCCAGAGACAAAGATGCCCCTGAGCATGCCTTCAATTGGTAATCTGGGACACTTCCTCTAGCAGAAGACTTCAGCTTCTTGCCAGTTTCGGAAGAATTCCAGGAATAGAGTTGGGGACACTTCCTCCAGCAGAAGACTTCATCTTTTTGCCAAACTTGGAAGAGTTGTAGGAATTGCATTAAGCATTCCAAAGTTGTTGGTAATCCTTAAACCATCACAGGTTGAGACTTCCCTTTTTAGGGTGAAGTTCTCCCTTTTATGCGAGGTGAGACCTCCCTTTCATGGTTGAAGGTTTCCCTCTTCAAAACAAAAGGAGCACTTCCTCTAGCAGAAGACTTCAACTTCTTGCCAGTTTTGGAAGAGTTCTAGGAATTGCACTAAGCATTCCAGTGTTGGTGGTCATCCTTAAACCACCGCCCTTTATACCAACATTTCAGAGAGCACATTCAGCCTAGTGCTGCCATGCATTTTTGCACATTTTGTATTACAACTCAAATCTTGGACTCATACATAACCCTTTGGATTAAGGGGGGAATGTTGGACACCTAATCCTCTATGGGTTAGTGTGGAAGCAGAATAGACTAAGGAAGTCCAAGAGACCTTGGGATGTGGAACCTGATGGTCAAACCATGTACTATAAATGTATATGTTTTGCTAACAAAAAATGTACTCTCATGTTTTATCTTTCATATTCGGTTGCTACCATGTGTGTGTTTAACATTTACTTTCACCGAGAGTGAGATGCCACGTCCTCCAGCCCATTCCTCTAGTGGGGTAGTGGCATCCTACCCCTTTTCATTCACACATGTCACTCAATCCAAGGAAATACAACTGTTTAATTAATGAAATAGAACAAAATAATTTTGTTTATTTAATTTTGTGAAAATCTATTACAATATCCTTTTATTAGCGATATACATATAACATGGATCCTGGCGAGAAAAATAAAAAATAATCTACTTGATATGTATAAATATAAATTAATTTATATACATATATATTCTTGATTATATAAATTTATTTAGTAATAATACTAATTTTTTATTTATTACTCAAATGATATTATTATTTATTCAAAAATCCAAATTAAAAATTCACTTGATTAGATAAATTGGTTTAATTAATAAAATTGGATAGAAAGTTTTATTTTGAAATGATTTTTGTTTATTTAATTTTATGACCATCCATTACAATATGCTTGTTACATATGACACTTCTCGAGAAAAATATAAAGTCATTTATATGAATTAAAATAAAAAATGAAATTGGATTTTATATATAAATAATTTTTATTTAAAAATATCAATCCTAACTCAAGCAAAAACCAATGTTCCAAAATATCCTAAGCATACAATTTCAACTCTAAGTAATTCTCTCATGTGATGGCTCCTCATATAATCCTCTCAAGGAAAATGTTTTTTAGTGGTATTTAAACTATATATTTCTCTTTTTACAAGATAAAATACTTCTTTACAAAATAAAATACTTGCCCAGAGGTGGACTTCTATCACCACGTTGTAGGTTAACTCTAGGTAATTCTCTCCTGTGATGACTCCTCATATAATCCTCTCAAGGAAAATGTTTTTTTAATGGTATCTAAACTATATATTTCTCTTTTTACAAGAGAAAATACTTGCCCAAAGGTGGACTTCTATCACCGCGTTGTAGGATAACACCTGTCGTAAATACTGCAAGACTCTTCAATACTTTGTAGTATAGTATTGCATTGTAGTCCATTTGTTATTACTATTTGTAGATATGTTTTCATTTGAAATAGTATAGTATTGTGTTGTAATTTTTGATTGAGATAAATATTTTAATATTAAAATTGTAGTCTTACTTTATAATGAATAGGTTATTTGTTTTATTAGAAGATATTGTTTTCAATTTATAATTCGTATGATAATTTTATTTAACTTATTATGAAAATTTATTGAATTATAAAATTTTAACGATGAATATAAAATGCTTAATTCAAAAATTTCTTATTAATTTTCATGATAGATGGCATGTGCATCTCATAAAGGATATCACTCCCACAATGTCTTATATGTGGTTAATATTTAACATTTCATACCTAAGTCTAGTATATGATACATTTGGTTTGTTTCAAAAGGTCATGAAATATGAAGGAATGAACCCCAACTCAATAATTAGAGTATTGCACAAAATGTAATTGAAGTTTTGTATAATGAAATATCACATCTCAAGGGTGTTGGGATTATGTCACCTTGTTCCAACACTCTATCCTCTCTAGGTATTCCTTGATAGTGAATTCCATAATTTTTAGTGCCATGCAAATAGATGGAAGCCGTATTTACAACTATCCAATGCTCCTTCCATGTTTTTGAAATATATATGCTCAAAACTCTCATTGCATGTGAAATATGTGGTCTAATACAAATCATTGCATACATCAAATTGTCAAAATTATTGGCATATGGAACATGGGACATGTCCTCCTCTTCCTATATCTTGGGATTTTGATATGCAAATAGATTTACACCTACAGGAGTAGGGACCTTGAATGTTCTACATTATTGCATATTAAGCCTACATAATATTATATCAACATACTTTCTCTGATTCAACCCAAGTTTCCAATTTTCTCAATCTATTTTCATATCCATGCTCAAACATATTTTACAATACCAAGATATTTCATGCCAAATTTGGAGGACCACTCAATTTTCACTTCCTTAATGATTTCCACGTTGTTTCCAATCAATTACATAACATGCACATACTATATCACATAAATAAAATAATTAGCTACTAATTTAAAGTACCATATTGATAAACTTTGCTACTTGTGAAAGAAAGTCCTAATATATAGGTATCAAATTTGTGATATCACATCCTTCAAGATTGCTTTAACCCATATAGGGACTTTTTTAGTTTGCAAACCAACACTTTTTGACCCTTCACTATAAAACCCTTTGGTTGTTTTGTGTCGAATTTTTCTTCTAAATCACTATGTAGGAATGTCATCTTCACATCCATCTATTATACTTCAAAATCAAAAGAAACAATAATAGATAAGAGAAATCTAATAGAGGTTAACAACAAGAGAACATTTTTCCCCAAATTCAATTCCCTCTACCCGTAAGTAACCTTTTTCTAGTAGACGAGCTTACAAATTTGATTAATTGTCTAATGAAGCACTAGCCCAAGAGGAAGGCATGCTAATAGTTCAATAATTAGTGAATAACATAGCTTGTACGAGAATTTATGGAAGGTATAGAGTGTGGAGCCCATGCATATATTTTCCACTCATTAGCCCTTGTTGAACATTCAGAGAAAACTAAACACCATATATGTATTCAAAATACTCAAGTCTTAGCTAGAGTTGATTACTATCACTTCAAAAAGTTCAGGGAAGCCATTGAAATTGAGAAATGAGCCGACAATTTAAACATGGATGATGGTTGGAAAATTAGTTGTAATTGGATTCTTTCTCTTTCCTCTAAATTTGTGTCTTTATGATTCTTCCCTGTTCCCATCTTCCCCCTCCCCCCTTTTTCCAGGTTGGCATCCGTGGTTAGCCTTTCTCCCCTTTATTCCTCGATTTATTTATTTATTATTTATTTATTTATTTATTTATTTTTTAATTTTAATTTTAATTTTTTTAATTTTTTTATTTTTTTTTTAAATTAATTAATTTTATTATTATTATTATTATTATTATTATTATTTTTTTTTTTTTTTTTTTTTCGTTTATTAGTATGAATAATTTTATATTTTTACTTTAATTATAGTTTTTGATTATATTGTTTTCATTATTAATTTATATTGTTTTACTAATTAAGGGTAATATTAATATTTATCCCTATTATTAGTTATAATTTTGGGTAGTTCGGAAGGTATTTTCGAGAAGTATACCCACCAAAAGTTGTTGGTTGGGAAAATTACCTAGAAGTGGGGTTTGGACCCAAGATGTGGGTTTAGGACCTATACGAAATAATTATTTATTCTAAGGGTCAAGAGGCTAAAACCCTAACTTAGTCTAGAGGTTTCATAAGTGACCCAAGGGAAAAGGGTAAATAAAGGAGATCTAAGGAGAGGTCCCACAGATTGTGTGCAAGAGAGATGTGACCTATCTTGTTCTTGGAGTGCCCTAGGAGGGCTGAATTCTGTTGAAAGATGTCGAGATACTCCTGTTCTAAGAAGGTCGAATCAAGGGAGCAAGGGTACCAAGGGATGAAGAGTAAGGCTGAGGGTTTATGGCTTGGTTTAAGGCCAATGTGGAAGTCTGTCCCATGTTCCTACTGTGTTTGAAGAGGTTGTTGTCAAGGGCAAAGCTAACTTCATAACACTCATCTTTGTGAAGGATAACAAGGAGAAGCCACATATTAGCTACAAAGGTTGATTTAAGCGTTATTTATATCTTAAGGAGGATGATGCCCTAGAAGGAAGAAAAACCATCCTGCATCTCTGTTTTGTTGAAGTTTTGAGGCCAAGTATAAGAGTTGGCCAAATTCTATTCATTCCATAAGGAAGGCCAAAGCCTCAGATTCTTGAATAGAGAGGTCCGAGTCACTGATCTAGTCACTAGAGAGTTGAAGGAGGTAATCTAAGGAGGCCTAAGTTGTCTATGACTAGGCTGCAACCCTACTAGGAGGCTGAGAATCCTCAAACTATGTACAAAAAAGCCAATAAGTTTCAACACTATAGGTAATGAGAAAACAAGTTGTTATTCTATGTCTAGATTATTGATGAGCATTGTTTATGAAGGTTGTTCTCAAATGAAATCGTGAATAACGAGTTTTAAAGGGCTAATGTATAGTCATCTAGAAGGACCTAGTGGCTGTGAGTGATGAAATGATTTGGGCTAATCATACAATGATCTTAATGGATTAAGATCCTTGTGAGTAGATGATATCCAATGCATTTAAAGGAGCTAATACACTATGGGAAGCTGGTGGACAAAGGGTTATATCTCTGTGTTTAAAGGAGGAAGAAGGATCTGTTAGGTGTTAAGAAAAATATGGATTGAAAGGGATGAAGGAGAAGGGATTATCCAACAAGTAAGTTATGTATTTTTTCTTGTCCATTTTTCTTGGCAGATTATAGATTTGAAGTAGTAGATTACTATCCCTAATATGTATTCTATGCATACTAGCTGTACTAGTGATCGAGGCCCATGATCCCTAGTATGGGAGCCCCATGATTCTTTTAGTGCAAAACCCATGCACAAAACCATAGGTAGGTCTGCCCACCTAATATAGGGTCTTTTATTCATGGAATAATAAAATAATCAAGCTTTGGCCTCAAATCACTATGTACTTAATTGATTTCACTGTTGAAGGTTTATGCTGTGCAAAGTGCTAGTAAGTTGAGGGTTTCTAGTGTGTCTATGTGCCTAGTTAGCCATAGATTAGATCTAGGGTCTAAGGAAAAAATCAACATTATTAAAAATAATTTCCCTCCTAATAATAACTCCCGCCTAAAAATATATTTATTATTATATTTTTATAGCTAAATACACACAAAAGTGCTATTGCTATGAAGATTTATTATTAATAATAGCTCCCCTTATCAATAATTTTATCCTTTGCTTGGTATTATTAAGCCCCTTTCCTAATTATTTTTATTTTATTAATACTTTAATATATTTTTTATCTTCATTATTATACCTTTTTTTGGATTTAATAATCATGTATTCTACTTCTACCCCATTACTTATTTTTCTTGGTTTTCTTTTTTGAATTTTTCATTTATATTTACTTATTAAACATAAATATTTTTCTAACTTTTTCCTCTTATGACTATTTGTTTTGACTTTTTTGAGTTAACCCTTTAGACCTCTAATTTCCTTGTCTATTTATTCATTAAGCTTGATCATATTTTCTACATTTCTTTCTCTATTTATTCATTAGGATTGATCATATTTTCTATATAATTTTTGTCTTGATGATGAACCACACTAGTTGGTTTGAAATGTTGAGAGGAAAAATATCAATGTGATGGACCCAAAAAATGCATATTCAAGCTTTAGAATTTGTTACAATTACACTCTTGTAAAAATTTACATGCCTCTTGATTCTTTTTGGATTTCATGTCTATGAGGTTCATAATGCATTAATCAGGTCTAATAGTAAGGAATTGAGCCAGAAAGATGCAACAAAGTGTATTTTAATTTCTACATTAAAATATCAAATGCATAGTTATTTTTTGTTCTTGAAAATATATGTATTCAAATTATTATGGTATTTCAATGAAGTTGTCCCATATTTGTTAAGAAATGGCTCATATAATTACACCGTAAGGCGAAATGAACTCCCCAAACTGCTTTTATGTCAAATATGTGCCATTTGATTTTGTTGTTAGATGATTGGGTAATCATTACCCGTTGATTTGAATTGAACAATGCCAACCGTGGTGGTTGTTACTGGGTTGTTGGATCCTGCAATAACTGTCAACTATCTTCCTTATGAACAGTCAACCGACTTATTATATCAATAATATTTTGCTCCATGAACAAGGTTTTCCTTCAGATTTTCAGGTATGCTTCTTTCGTTAATTTTGCTAGTCTGTAACTTGATCTTGCGTTGTAAGTTTTGATTTATGTTGATATCAATAATATTTTGCTCCATGAACAAGGTTTTTCTTCAGATTTTCAAGTTAGGTAGCTGGTATTTCGAAGGCAGAGGCGAATCTATTGCAGATCGTTAATCCCCTGCAATGGATCAGTAGTTTTCTGGGCTCAAATTTGTAAGGTATGTATCATATTATTTTACTCTTACCCCCCTTGCAGTTGCATTACTTGCTAATGCCTAAGAGAGGATTTTGATGGTGATTTTCGTGCTGGTAATGAGAGTTTTGTTTTCATGAGCGTTTTCCATTTGCTTAAAAGTGCCTCTGTGAGATGGTCAACGTTTTGTTCTAGGTTTGGTAGAGATCACCAGATTTTTTGTTTCTGGGTGTCGCAGTAGTCCAACTTTTGTTTTGGGTATGACAACTGTTTTTAGCATAAATCAACTGGGGTTTATATTCTTGTATTTTTTTGTCTATCTTTTTCATAGTTGAGATCTCACTTGGTATTCTATGTTTTTCTTCTCTAGACACTGTAATCGTGATAGATTTTATCCTCTTTGTTTAAGCTCTTACTTTTTCCACTGTCCTTTCCAAGGTCTACTCATGGCTGAAATTTATTTCCTGATTTGTAACTAGAGGCCATGCCAATTACTGTTTGCTATTTTGTAATTCTTGTTTTAGTCTCTTGGCCCTCTTTTGGCAACATCATTTAGATAGTGCATTGGATCATTCTCCATATTTGACTCCGTGTTGGACACTTCCTCTTCCTCGCCTTTTTTCTCTTCATCATGTCTAACAGACTTCTAGATACTCTCTTGCACTCTCTCTTCATCCTTTTTTATTATATCAGGTTTTTCTTTATGCTTCCAGGGCAGCTAAGGACATGGATGATGGCACCCCTACAGATTGGGATCACTGATTGTTCCCTCTAGTTCCATTGACCTTTCTTTTAGTTGTTTGTTTGACAAAAAAATAATAAAATAATCTAATCTTATTTGGAGGATAATGAATCTGTAATCTGTTTGAAAGTGCTAAATCCCATGGGGGCTGTCACTGTTCATAAAATTCTCTACATTGCCACTCTGGAAGATTACTATGACATGATTATTAAATTAAATGGTTTAAACTTTACTACGAGTCTGAGACAACATTAGCGTTATAGTTTCAGAGCATTTTGTCTATTTCAGTTAATCATAAGTTGCTTTTATTAATAGTAAATACTACAATGGTTATATAATGTAATCTTCATGGGTATTTTTTTGAGAGGGATCTGGCATCGCATGGTAACTATGTTTACATGACAACAATTTGTTAATTTGGACTGTTCTTTGGAGAAGGAAAAATGCCAAGCAGTGGGTTTCGTGTGCTGCATCTTGTGAGACCAATTCTTTCAATCTTACCAGAAGTCCAGACAGCTGAAAGAAAAGTACCCTTTAGGGAGAAGGTTCTTTACACTGTAATATCCCTTTTTATCTTTCTCGTATGCAGTCAGTTGCCTCTATATGGAATACATTCAGCAACCGGTGCGGATCCATTCTATTGGATGTGTGTAAATTTTGGCTTCTAATCGGGGAACTGTTATGGAACTTGGTATCACCCCAATTGCTACCTCAGGCCTAGCAATGCAACTTTTGGCAGGATCCGAGATAATCGAGGTGGATAATATGTTCATGAAGATCTGGCACTGCTGTAAGTATTGTTGCTATTTTTTAATTTCATGACATTGATTTTGAGTTTTATGACGGTCCACTAGTTTTTTGATTTCTTCTTAAGTCTCAAGATAGAGCAGTTGTGAGTCATCTGTGAGTTCATTTGGAAACCCCAACCCATTCTTCAGAATTGCCACGGGGTCGTTGAATATTCCGAGCCTTTTTTTATCACATCACATTGTAGTCAATGTTGTACCGTGTTGCCAGCGCATAAACTGCTGTTATCAAATACAAAATATTTCTTTCCTTTCACTCTTATTTTGTTCTCTCTTTCTAAAGAACTTGTAGATGGTGGTATTTGTATAAGTTCAGTAACCGTTTGGTTTGGCTTCTATGTAAATCTTCATGATTTGATTTTTCTCTTGTGCAATTGCAGTGAGAGCATAATATGGAAGGCATTTAGTCCTACAACAATTAATAGTGGACGAGGTGCAGAGTTGAGGGAGCTGTCATTGCATTAATAATAAGATAATAAATTGAAATTAAGGTTACAATTTAGTTTTTTTTAGAAAGTTGAAATGTATAATGAAAAGTGTTGTTTAGAAACTATCTTATAGAAAAATTTTTCCCGATATTCTGATTAAACACGCACTAGTCACTTCGTTTACAATGTCCATTCACATGTCGTTATTCTTCCCCACTCTATGCATTACTCTCCAGTATATGCCTTACGGTGTTTCCTTTAGAACATCAGGTGCAAATGCTAGTATATGATATATTGAATGATATGTAATTGAAATGGAATTATTAAAAACAAAGGAAACATCAACATGAGTCTTTCTAACTAAATATTTGGCATTAAGATTGAGAATAGCCACTATATAAATAAAATAATAGAGGTTGTCCTTTGAACTGTGCTTGTTTGCATCCAAACATTGCAAAAAAATACCTAAGTTCAAACAGTAAAGAATATTTAATTTGATATTTATAAGTTAATTTCTTTTTGAGTATATTGATGGAGTAAGTTTGTCTTCCTGAATATTATCTAATGATAACTATTTTTTTACTAATGATTGATAAATTATATATATATTATATTATACTATCTATCTATCTTTTTATATATATATATATATATTATATATATTATTATATATATATAATATATTATATATGAATATATTAGTATTGTATATATATATATATATATATTCAAAAAAGAAAAAAGAAAAAATATATATGAAAATGAAAACAACTATAATAACTAATTAACACCAAACTTTCATTTATAAACTTAACTTTTGTGCCCACAATGCATATATCGATAGAGATACATATAGATGGCATGAAGATATGGTGAAGGAGATATGGTAAACGTACAATCCTCTTATTGATGAAAGCTTTCTAAAGCTAGAAATTTCTCCTAAAAGGTGCAAAGTACACCAAAGGAATATGCCAACTAAGAAATATGCAACCAAATGTCAACTAACAAGAAATCAAAATATGAACTAACATGCCCATTAACATGTTGAAATACTGACTTCCCTTACAAAAACATATAAATTAAACTTCAATAAAAAGATGAGGCAAGTAAAAATGTAAATATCATAATCACTGGTGAATACAACTTTAAAACTTCAATGCAAAATAAAATGGCAAGTGAAAACACAAATATTATAATCACTCATGAAAGAAAAATAGTTTTGCATTAGTAATGTCATATTTCATGAAGTCTCCCAACCACTAATACAAATAATAACCTTGATATCTTTTGTAAAGTACGATGGTCTTTTAAAAAAAGCTTGGTCCAAAGCCCAATTTAACATAAAACTTCATGTATAAGCAATAACACTTTCAAATATCTAAAGGGGAAAGATATAATCATTGATGCACAATTATTTTATTTTACTGGGAAACACACATATCTAAACTTATAAAATACTTTCTTATGGTGTACCTTATATCCATCACTAAGCATAGTTCAATTACCAACAAACAATGTGTTGAAAAAACCAAGAACATTCAAAGTAAGTCCCAAAAACTGTCGAACCCTTCTCTAGAACATCCCAAGATTTTTCGGCTTTGCTATAGTTTCTGTTGATGAAGAGCTTCTCACTTGTGCTACCACTACCATTCCCAAAGGGGTTCCAAAGTATGCAGCTGAGGTGGACATGTGGCTGTGGGACACTTCAAGTAGCGATATCAACATCATTCTCATCTCTTCTAGTGGATTGACAACTAAGGTGGATAGGTGGCCATGAGACACTTCAAGTGGTGATATCAACTACATTCTCATCTCTTCCAACATATTGACAACTGAGGTGGACATGTGGCTGGGGGGTACTTCAAGTGGCGTTATCAACTGCATTCTCATCTCTTCTAGTGGATTGACGGGTAGTTTAATGTAGGACATGTGTAAAATGAAGCCATAGGGTGTAGAACCCTCACAATAGTGATAACACATCCCATGAGGAGTAAAATTTTGATGGAAACAATGATACCTTCATTGATTGCAAAGGCATGGAAGGATTTTTCTTAGGGGATTCATTTAATTTTTATTTTTTCATTGATTTAATTGTTACTATCAATTTGATTTTCCTCCCATGTGCCTCCTCTTCTTCATAAGAGTATCCCTGCATGAGTTCTAGACTCATCTTCAAAGCCTTCCTAAAACCGAGGGTTTGTGTTGGCATGCGCTGAAACCAAAATGAAAAATCCATGTGAGAGTTCTCTGTCATTGTCTTCCCCTTTATTATTTGTGTTCTAACTAAATAGAGGAAACCACTTCGAAAGTCTTTTGTGATGATTTTTAGGCATCTCTAGCATGCCCATGGAACCTATGGGGAACTGTATTACGACTCATGATGATGAATTGAGTGTTTACTAGCTTGGAGTATAATATCTCGTGGGTTTCTATATAATCCATTCATCAAGTTGAGGGGAAATAAGTAAAGAAGACATCTCGTTTGTTCAAAAAAGACTAGTGCTCTGTTAGCCTTGGGTATACTCCTACCATTTTCAAGTCATGGTCAGGGAATGATCCTTGTAATGGGTTGATTGGGGTTACATGTGGGGTAGATGGAAAAGTTTTTACACTAATTTTGGCTAAGTGTGGGTTTTTTGGTATAATAGATCATGCGATAGGGAATTTGACTTCCTTAACTATATTGAAGCTGAATGATAATGATATCATGGGGAATATTCTGAGTAACTTGGCGAGGTTAAAATACTTGAAGCAATTGGATGTGAGTAACAATAATTTGAACATACCACTTCCATTCTTTGGTACACAAGTAGGGGTTAATACGCAGGGGAATTGTTTATCAATATCATTCTCCCTCCTTGTTCTACCCCTTCTAGTAATGGAAATTATAATGGAACTGGATCTCCATCTGGGTCTGTCGATAGTGTAGGGACTTACCAAAAAAAGAAAGCATCACGTATTGCGATCTTTACAATGTCGTTTTTGTGATTTGTACAATGTTGTGATTATGTTTTAATTGAAGAGGATGAAATCTAAATTCCCAAAGCTTCCATGACAGCCCCATGCATCTCTTCCTGTTTCAATCAATGGAGCAAGCAGTCATGAAGCTAGCAATATCTTTGTCCGTTCTCATGGAAATGTCGTTTATCCTGTGTGGGTCCTTCAAATGGCCAAAAATAAGTTTAGCCCTGCAAGACTGTTGGGAAAAGGAGGGTTTGGATCTATTTATGAAGGTAATATCAAAGATGGTTCGATTATTATAGTGAAGAGAATGGATTCTGAGCTTATGAGTAGCAAAGGACTTCAAAAGTTGAAGGTAGAGATCAACATGTTGGGTAAGGTCAACTATTGAAATCTTGTTGCACTCCTTGGGTATTACACTGAGAACAATGAAAGGTTGCTCATATATGAATTTATTGCTCGGGGCATGCTAAGCCAACATGTTTTCCATTGGGAGAAAAATGGGATCAAGCCTCTCAGTTTGAATAATTGGTTGCTTATTTCTTTGGATGTAGTTCATGGGATGCACTACTTACACAAACAGACTTACCAATTATTGTAGGTTTTAACCCTATACAAAAATTACCTGCAAATGAATTCTTAAAACAAAAAAATATATAATGGCGAAAACATAAAACAAATATACACAAATATTTTCCCCTAGATCCCAAAACTGAGACTACCAGATTGATTTTTCATTATATTCCTTTCAATGTTACAATACATATATATACATGTCGAAACATTCATAAACCCCAATCCATAACCCTGGATTAGAACATAACTGTAGTCCCTTTGACTAGATCTACAAAATACCATGGGCAAAAAACCATCATTCCCAAAACCATGTGCAAAACCCATGCACAAAACCATGGGTAGGTCCGCCCACCATCTTTGGGTCCACATACTTTTTTTTTCCAAGGCGCTACCCCACACCCCATGCAACTAATCGTGGAAATAATATAACACATACCCAACATTCTTCCACTTGTTGTTTTCTTTCCACACTGGGGGTGACAAGAGAGCTTAGTCATTGGTCTAAGCCTGCAACGCCCATTGTTTCTCTACACCAAGGAAACTTCTCAGTGCTCACAAAATTCATCAATACATCTACAACATTCTTCAAAGTGTCCACCTTTACCAACAACACCTTTTTGTCCTCAACCATATCCCTCACAAAGTGATACTGAAAATAAATGTGCTTTATCTTCAGATGATAAGAAAGGTTATTTTCCAAGACAATTTCACTTTGGTTGTCACATTCTATCCTTATACCTCACTGTACCAACCTTGTACTTGAACAAAATCTCTACAACCAAACAACTTCCTTGCTTAAATGAGTGGCTACCATGTATTCAACCTCTGTAGTTGAAAGTGCCACTATAAACTGCCTCTTTCTCATCCAACTAACAACTCCTCCAAATAGGTTAAACACATACCCACTTGTAGATATTATTTGAACCAAATATCCATCAACAAATCCACGAATGTCCAAAAATTTGTCTATTCCTGGTCTTCCTTGGTAACAAAAAACAATAATCACTAGTGCCATACAAATACTTGAAAACCCACTTCACTGCTGTCCAGTTCTCCTTTCATGGTTTTGTCCTAAACCTTCTCAATAATCCCATTGCATGTGAAATATTTAGTCTGGTGTAAACCATTGCATACATCAGGCTGCTGACTACACTCGCATATGGAACACTTGACATGTCCTCTTCCTCTTCCTGTGTCTTGGGACATTGTTCAAAAAATAACTTTACACCTACAAGAATAGGAACCTTCACTAGTTTACTATCTTTCATATTAAACCTCTGCAATATTATCGCAACATGCTTCCTCTGGTTTAACCAGAGCTTCCTCTTTGCCTAATCTCATTTAATTTCAATGTCCAAAATATAGTTTGCATAACCAAGATGCTTCATGTCAAATTTAGAGGACAATTGGGTCTTCAAATCCTGGATATTTTCTTTGTCATTTCCAATCAATAACTTATCATCCACATACAAGACTAAATAAATAACACAGTCACTAATTAATTTAAAATACACACATTGAACCGCTTTTCTCCTTATGAAGCCAAGTCCCCGGATATACGTATCAATTTTTTTATACCACATCCTTGGTGACTATTTTAACCCATATAAATAATTTTTTAACATGTATACTAGTTCTTTCTTACCCTTCACTACAAAGCCTTTAGGTTGCTTCATGTAAATATATTCTTCTAGATCCCCGTGAAGAAATTTCGTCTTCACTTTGATCTATTATACTTCAAAATCAAAAGCAACAGCAGATAAAAGTAATATAATAGATTCTAACTTAGCAATGAGAGAAAAACTATCACCAAAATAGATTCTCGACACCCGGGAATAACCTTTTGCTACCAGCCAAGATTTGCATTTGTCCACCTTCCCTTTTGTATTGATCTTCTTCTTAAACACCCATTTTCTGCCAATGGGTTGTCTTCCAACCAACAACTGCACCATATCCTAAGCCTCATGTTTGTCCAAAGATGCCATTTCATCAACCATGACCTCTTTCCATAGTTTTCCATCCTACGAATCCATTGTCTCCCCGAAAGTTTTGGGATCATCGTCAATAATAGAAAAGAAAAATTCAAACATAAAGTAAATGAAATATACCTCTCTGTCTTCCTTCTCTCTCGAGCTTATCTTCTCAAAACTAGAGTCTGTGGCTCTTCCTCTTCTGATTCCTGTTCTGCTGTAGAGTCTGATACCTCCTCATTGAGTTCAAACTCTATCTTTTCAGGGTCTTTTGGTATGAATTCATGTTTAATAACACCCTTCACCTCTCTAAACACAAAATCTCAGCTGTAGACAAATTTCTTTGGTTTTGGGTTCCAATGCTTAGAACCTTTTAAAACATCCTTATACCCAATAAAGATGCACCTTTCAGATTTTCTATCCAACTTGGTTCTTTTCTCCTTTGAAACATGTACATATGCATTGCAACGAAATAACCTGAGATTTGAAAGAGATGGTTTCTTACCAGTCCATATCTCATGTGGAGTCTTATCCTCCAACATTGAAGAAGGTGATCTATTAAACAGGTAACATGTAGTCTCCACTACCTCTGCCCAAAATTCCTATCCTAACCCGACACCACTAAGCATGATTGTTTTCTTTTCCATCAATGTCTCATTCATTTTTTCTGCAACTCCATTTTGGTGAGGTGTTTATGGACTAGTATTTTGTTGTGCTATACCACACTTCTTACAAAACTCTTCAAATTCCTTCTTGCAGAAATATCCACTATTATCTGTCCTCAATACCTTGATTTTCTTCTCTATCTGATTTTCCACTAGAACCTTAAATTCTTTAAACCTATCAAACAATTCAAATTTATTACTGAGGAAGTATATCCATGTATTCCTCGAAAGTCCATGTATAAATGACACATAGTACATAGACTTACTGTTGGGCGTGAGATCCCCCCAAGGGTAGTTTTGGGGCTAAAAACCCATATTTTGGTTAGATTTTGTAATCCAAGGGTAAAGACTGCACATTTTGTGATCGCAGAGCACGTAGGTGTTAAAGAGTCATAGGGTTGTCCACCCTTATTTTGGAAATGTAATGTCGACTGTAAAAGATCTACCCAGGGTCCGCAGACCATGGGATTGTATAAATAGAGCTAAGCTCTAAGTAGTTTAAGAATCAATCAATCAAGCAATGAAGATATGATGTATGAGAGATAGCTCTGAAGTAGAAGTCTAAATATTGGGTCGTAGCATAGGGTAGAGGCTCTGCAGCTAAGTGCGCGGATCCCTATAGCTGAGTGCGCAGGGCGGGTCGAGTCTGTAATCGTTCAGAATTATCAATAAAGAGAAGTATGCTGCAATTTCTGCGTCTTTATTTCCTTTTTATGCATATGTTATATTGGGTATGAATTTCACTTATAATGCTTAAATGATGCGTGAATGTATGTAAATGTATTGGTTAAGTGAATGTAAGTAAGAACATCTGTTTACACGAAGCTAACTAAGATCCGTTAATAAGATAAATAAGAGACTTAGCTTGGTTTGGGAAATATCACAGTTCGCTGCCCTAGTAGCACGAAAGTATATCAACCCCAGGTTAGGGTTGTGTGGAAGCTAATTGTATCCTTTCGCGAAGGTACTGAAGGGTGGAGAAGAGGGCTAAGCAACCTGCGCGAAGGTAGGTCTAGCCGGCATAAATTGACATCACATCCATCTCAAGGGTGTAGAAACGTGGTTCCAGCATCCCCCATACTGCTTCGGGTGAGACTTCAGTCTGTGCTCGGGCTGATGTCGAAAGGCCCAATAGTGTAGGGATTTATTTGGCTAACTAACGCTGAACCTGGGTCAGGCTCGCTCAAGCCAACAAATGGTTCCATTATCGGGACTAGAATCTGCATAAGAGATGTGTGATGTCGTATCACTAGAATCCAACTAAGAAAGAAATCGAAGTTTGGTTGGACAGAAGGGTTCACGAGTTCGTGGCATAGGAGAACAGAAACCCGCGACTGTCAAAAGAACAGTGGTTGGATCGATACCTGTATATGGAGATCCATGAAATCTTTTTTGCCTCCTTTCCTACTGAGTTATATCAGTGGACCATGAAGCTAGTAGATAGCCAAGGAAGGTGGAAACTTGACGGTCCTATTCTGTGGACCCCAGAGCTAGTTCGAAGGTTGGAAGCATCAGAGGATAAGATCGCGCGCGCTGTCGATCATTGGCTCGATCGCATCATAGGAGTATTTGTTACTGAATTCACGGTCAACACCTTAGAAAGCTATAGCGAGGCAGAGCGACGTTTTTCAAAGGACGGCAAGGTAATTACGTAAAATATATGAATACTTGGATTAAAATGCCGTTGTCCGAAAAATGGTTTATGTAGCTACCTTGATGTTCGGGACTACACGAAGCGGAAAAAGTTACAGAAACGAAGGAAATAAGGGTCTGGAGTATACCCCCTTGATTTCACCTCCATAAAGAGATGAAGAAGGAATAACGAAGGTTTCTCCATGAAGTGCTATTAAGTTAATAAGGAAAGGATTCCCGCAAATACCACCTCCAACCACGCCACCTAGGACTTCACCGCCATCACCTCTGACTTCACCTGTACCACCTCCACCTCCACCGCGGTTCAACATGGCAAATACAATGAAGTTGCCTTTGTTCAAAGGCTTGGGAAATGAGGACTCAGATCAATTCTGGTTCATTGTAAGGGCTGTATGGGAAGCTCAAGGTGTTACAGATGATCACATAAAGAAGGGGACATGGGTTAGTGCTCTGCAAGATCGCACACTAACTTGGTACAGTAAGTACTCTAATGATAACCCGAATACTGGAGTAGAAGACATCTAGGCAGCACTAAACAGGGAATTTAACAGGCCTAAATCTAAGGTGCAGCCGATTGTGGGCTTCAAATAGATTGCGATGCGACTATGCGAGATGCCATGGAAATTGGATCAAAGATTGAAGTGTCAAATCTGCGAAGCCAATATGAATTTGATAGATGGACAACATCGCGAGTGGTTTGTGGCTTCACTACTACCACACTTAAGGAGTGCACTGTTGCAGTAGAAGGTAACAACTCGGGCAGAGGCCTTGGAGATTGCCATGAGACTACTTGAGACTCCTATGCAAGATCCTAACCTAGGAGTTTAGCAGATCCACGTGCAACTGCAGAATCTGTGCCTTGAGATGCAAAGTCTGAAGAAGGACATGATGGTTTGGCCAGAGGTACATGAGGAGGTATGGTGTTTGAAATGCAAGAGTCAGGGTCATGACAAAGACCACTGCCCAATCTTTTCAAATTACCTTGCAGGAGGAGGACTGATGCCTTTAAGGCTAGAAGCTCAAGCAGGACCTAGCATGATGCTTGCTTTATGTTGCACTATCTGTCAAGTAGCCGGAAAACATGCCACAGATAACTACCACTTGTTATAGAAGTATGTGAAAACACTGCAACAATTGTTCTGCAACTTTTGTAGGTAGGTAGGACATGATGAGCGTACTTGCAAGAGCTATGAATTGATGATGGATAGAACTCCCGCCTACAGGGTTCAGGCCAAAACGCAGCCCCTTGACCAAATTGTAGGGATGGCATAGACGAGGCTGAGGTAGAGGAGGACCTGGTAGAAGTCGCGGACAGTTGATTTGCTACAATTGTGGAGGACTAGAACACTATGCCTATGATTGCACTAATCCAACGCATCCATCGTGAAAGTATTGCACGTTGTTTGATCATGAAAGAGAAGATTGTCCTATGCTGATAGCTAGGATACGAGACAAAGGGGCGCTACCAGCTCCCTCGACTCAAAACCTACAGATGATGAGGTCTAAGCCATGTGAGGAAGATTCGAACGTAAACATAGTGCTCCGGAGTGGAATCGTGACGAGAGATGACAAGGGGAAACATCCAAAAGATAGTACGTGGGTTTGCAAAGCCCCCGAAAAAGAGGATAAGTTCGATTTGGAGCGTGCTCGTGAAGCATTCGTTGAAGCTAAAAAGAGCTTTGCTGAGGCCTCCACTTTAGGGAGCATGGATAAACCAGAGCCAGAGATGGACCCCTCTATGCTCACAACTTTCCTAGAAACCTGTATGAAGTTACTGTGCGACAGTAAGGCTATGAAAGGGCTACAATAACTCATCCATAGATCTGCTAGGACCATGCCAGGTGAACCATGCGTAGTCTGAAAGATTGGTAAGCATAAGGCAAGGACGGGGCGTGAAATGAGACTCACCGTGTAGATCGGAGAATACGAAATGGATCAAGTCATTTTGGATTTGGGGTTAGATGCGAATGTTCTACCGAAACATACATGGGAGTGAATGGGGAGACCTGCGCTACAATGGTCTCCGATTCAGCTAAGGATGGTGAATCAGCAGAAAATCATACCCATGGGGTGGCTGCAGGGAGTGATCGTGGATATTGAGGGAGCTGGTAGATTTTGAAGTAATAGAGATTGTTGATGATAACAATCCCTACCCCGCGCTCTTGGGAATTGATTGGGCTACTGATATGAATGGGGTAATAAATTTGAAGAAGTGAAAGATGATCTTTGAGAAGAAATCACTGTGCGTAATAATACCCCAGTATCCTGCGGAAGGATCGCGCTATACGAAACCGATCCACGATTATGAGAGTGATGATGATCTGGACTGCATCTATAAGATAACAATGCAAGACCAAGACCGGGTGAATCCCACTGCGGATGGATGGATTACATGGGATCGTGAGAGTTCCTGCACTTTGGACTCCGACGAAGAAATAGAACACTGGAAGAATCGGTTACATGAAGTAACTACACTGAATTGCAACATGATGACCCGGTCGCTGCATTGTGTGTCGTCAGAGGTAAGAAATTTGCCTATTTATGATGGTTTAAATGAGGTAGATACCTTTTTGGATGCATTTGAAAGGGAGGTGCCAGAAAAGCAACGCTTCCAGG
>APFE030829691.1:0-15320 GCA_000404065.3 Pinus taeda | reverse complement strand
TAAAAACATTATCATTGAGAATATCGTCCGTTAATCTAAATAATCAAACTAGGATTAAGTTAGTAAAAATTGTTAAACCTATTTATAAACTTCTGATTTTTTTTATATAATAAATGATGTAAAAATAAATATAACCGCTATTTTTTATAAATTATATATTTTATATAATAATAGATGAAAAAAAATACAAAACACAATATTTTATATAATAAACGATGAAAAAATAAATATAAAAAAGGTAATTTCAAAAAAACCATGCTAACCAGAAAGTCATGCCAGTCAAATTTTTTGAAAGTTCAATTTCTCATTCTGAGCTGAAATCACATTGGTCGTATTTGACCCGTTCTTAATCAAATCGCATTGGTTCTTCCTTAACCTGGTTTGTGATATAGTGTGGAACATTTTCCAATTAATAACCAGTAAATGTGTGTTTTGTTTGTCAAGATATCAGCACTTAAAAGCAACCGTGCCCAGATTTCATGTCAAACCGACAAGGGAAACTAGAGGATGTTTGAAAGGAGGCTAACGTAGATGACTGTTAAAAATATATTTTTAAATTTGTAAACGTTTTGATGTATTAGAATTTTACAAATTAAATAATTTAAATTTAAATTTTTAAGAAAATTTAACAAAATTTTAATTAAAATTTACCAGGAAAAAATACCAAAAAAACTTATTGTTTATTAATTATATATATAAGTTTTGAAATTTCTGAAATAAAATAATTTTTGGTTAAATTATGATTTTTATTACTTAAAATATTTTATTATTATTATTACTTAGGTAAAATTTGTGTTATAAAAAATCCTCAAAACGCTCGAATCCTGGAATCCTGAAAAACTCAAAATAAATTTATGGTTCTAACAAATAGTTGTGTAATTCAGAAATAATTTAACAAAAAAATTATCCCACTAAAAAACCAAAATTTATAAAGATAAAGCATTTTAATTAAAAAATTTGGCTGACTTCATTCCAATGATCTTCCAATTGTTTAAAATAATTTTTTTTGGTTACATATATAGATTATATAAATTCATCACTATGAAAAATCTCTGAAGAGTTTATGTCTCAACTCAAATTTATAAGTTGAACACATCCTCATTGAATTCTACCCCAATTTAAAAACAAATAAAATATCCACAAAAACTCCCAAACCTATCACGCAACCAGTTTAAGTTTTAAGTTAAAAAGAAATCATAAAAAACCATTTCAAGTAAAATGAGAAATCATGAAAGATATATACCTAGATATTGATATGAATAGAACGCAATACTACTGAAATCTCACACACTGTGTGTAGGAACAGAACGTGGAGAGCTGATTTGATCTCACGTACACCCTTCATTCCGCTTCGAGTCTTCTTTGCTTTATTGATCCGAGACTCACAGAAAAGCGAATTCAAGAGTCAAATTCGGCTCCATCGCAACATGGCCATGGAAGGTACAGGAAAATTATACGTAGTAGCGTTGCCCTTCGTAAATAGCATCGTAAATATTGGTTATCTAGATAAATAAACCCTGGCAGGAAGAACAAAGTTCACTAACATCTAAACCCCTGCAGGAAGACCAAAGTTCACTAACATCTAAACCCCGGCGGGAAGACCAAGTTCGCTAACTTTCCCCTCAAGCCATTTCTTTGCCCTGCTATCTGACATGATCAATTTGGATTTTGAGGTTTCTTTGCCCTGCCATCTGACATGATCAATTTGGATTTTGAGATGGAAAGCTAACTTCCCCCTCAAGCCATTTCTTTGCCCTGCTATCTGACGTGATCAATTTGGTTTTTGAGTATAGGGATGAGATTTTCTCCTCTTGCGGGCATAGTACATGAAGAGCACCGCTGCTATTGCTGCTGCCAGAAGAGCAACTCCAAAGAAGCAACCTGCGGTGGAACGAAGTACAAAATGTTATCCTAGAAACAGAAAATGAAAACAAAATATAAATTCATTTTGAAATGAAAAGTCAGAGATACTGAGATAAGAAATAGTATTTTTTGTTTTACCTGTTATAATGGCTGATCGACGACCTGTAGAGAAGCCGTAACAACTTTCATAAGTAAAGGAGAAGTATCATAAGTAAAGCAGGAGGCTGGAGGATCGGTTAAAAATAATCTCTCTTTAATTAAGTAAAGGAGGACATGCAATGTACTTGATTTATTGTAAACTCTAGTTAATGATGAAAAGAACATGCAATATTATAAAGTCTATTTAATAATGAAAAGGATTTGCAATGCTCTTTAAGTTTCCAATTAGTTACGTTCGAGTTTTTATTTCTATTTATTTATAATTGTGTAAATTTATAATATTTTTATTTTGATTATTGATTCTGGAATATTCTGGAACTTTATATCAATTATTTAGCTTTATTTTTACTTTAACTCTTACTCTTTTTCATCACTAGATTCCAAAATATTCCAAAAATCCTTAATAAAAATAAACTCAAAATAACAGTGTTGAAAAGAGTTGAGAATAGAGCATACCGTCGCTGGGGCATTTATGTGCCTGGGGGCCATCCTTGCAGTAGCAAACGAACGGCGCAGTTGAAGCGGAAGTGTTGTAACCACATATCCCTCCGCTTGCATCGCATGATGCATACATTCCATATCTCTGTCTTTCACTGATAACCCAATCCGCCTTTCCCACCTCAGTAAGTAATTTTTCCATAGAACATGCCTGAATAGAATGGCCAGGATCGGAGAAAGCGTGACAGGTAGAGACGTGTTTTAGATTTTCATATTTTCCATCCAATTTTTAAAAGAGGATTAACGTTTCTGAGAAGATAAACTTACAAGACCAGAGTTTGAAATAACTTTCAGAAGATGAAAATATTATTTTGAAATGAAATCTCCACCATCCATATAAATCTTAAAACAAATTTAAAATTTTTCTGTGGGCAAATTGAAACCAAGAAAGATCGGTCTGAGCATTAACATGGACACTAACTCTAACATTCGGACTATATTGACACAGACAGTTCGAAAATTGACACGCAGTCTAACACACAAACATTAATACAGATTTGATTGCACAGAATATTATTTGCAGAGTAGGAAATACATCGATTAGAACCAGCGTACAGACGATCCAATAATTAAATGATGGGAAGATTTAGTCCTACAGATTTAATATGTATAAGAAATAATTAAAAACCTTTTTCTTTAACAGTAGACACAATACACGGAAATTTAACGGAAAAAGAAGAAATAGGACATGGAAATTTAACGGAAAGGATGAGAAAGCATACGGTAACGCATAGGGATGGACAATGAAGGTAAGCTTGTCACCGTAGAAGCGAAGGACCTTCTTCAATGGCCACCATGAGTCCCTGTTGTCTGGACAGAGGGGGTCAAAGAACGCCTCCACCAGCACTGAATTTGCACGTAGACGATTCTTGTACACAAAGGCATCGTATCGTGGAGGAATTAGAAGTTGTGCCGTGATAATCTGTGCTGTAAACACCACCATTAACAGTGCAAATAGCGTTCCCTTTGAAGCCATCGTGTCTGCTATCTGCTCTGGTCGTTTCTGTGTCAACATCACCGTTAAAAGGAGCGAAGATGTAATTGTAACGAAAAAACTGTATAGTCCACCTAAATTTAATTCAAAGAAAATCTATACTCTTTTTATACTTTTATAAGTCCTTCCCTTCTACGGTATAATTGCATTTTCGCTCCCAAAAACCAGGAGCAAATATCAAAATGGGGCGATTTTAACAAAATCTTATTTCGGTTAGCGTATCTACCCTGGGCGAAAATAAAAAAATAAATTAATTTTTTAATAAAATGAGGGCTAATTATATATAAAAAAAAATTATTATTTTAATTAAAAATTTGCCCCATTAAAATATAAAAAGCCTTAAATTTCGCCTTTGGGTGATTATTCGCCCCTAAAATTACCGTTGAACACTACATATGCCAGTGATTCCTTTGTCTTGTGTATAGCTCTTGATGGATAGCTCTTGAAGAGCTATGGGACCATCTTGAGAAGGCTTGGTGCCTGATGATTCCAGGATTGGTGCCTGATGTTCCGGGCTTGGTGCCTGATGTTCCAGGCTTGGTGTCTATTATTGGATTGGGATGTCGAAGTCTGGAAGGGATGTAAAGGACTTCGATGCCTGCGGCTGTGCGCCTTAGTAGTTGTGGAGGGAGTGGGCCAGCCTGTGAGAAGCCCGTGGTCATTGAGTACCGGACCGGATGCCTACCTTGGGGCAGATGAGGTCTGAGTCAAGCGCGAGCCTTGAGGCCAACCTTCGACTAGGATACAGACCGGGTCAGGCTTAGCCTGGTGCCGAAAGTGGGAAAATGGACAGAGATTCCTTGAGATTTCCCGGGGTGTTGGGGACTTTCGATGCCTGCTGGTTATACTAGTTCAGCAGAGGGTGTTGGCAACATGAAGTAAATAAAATAATAAAAATAATAAAAACTTAACTTCGGGACAAAGTTCCTTAAAGTGGGAGAGTATGTAACATCCCTCCCTTAATAATAAATAATAAATAATAAGAACTAATAAAAATAAATACAAAAAATAATAATTAATTAAAAATAATAAAGAATTAATGAATAATAGTAATAGAACCATTAATAAAATAATAAAATAATAATAACTAATAAAATAATACACAAATAACTAAGTAATAATAAAAATACATGAATAATTAATAAAAAATATTCATAATAAAATGAAAGTAATTAAAAAGATAAAGAATTAGTAATAACAAAATAACAAATAAATAATAAAAATAAATAAAATAAGAAAATTATCAAAAAATTAGCATGCCGACACATGGAGGGTGGGCATGTGGCATGCAGACACATGGAGGTGTGCATGTGGTTTCCCATCCAATGTTTTTTCTATTTAAGGAATGACGAGGAGGATGGAAGGGGGATCGTTCTGAGGTTCTGTCTTCATTCTCTTGGGAGAGTATTGAGACTTAGGAATATTGGCAGTAGTCGTTGATTGAGGGCTCGGGGGTGGCCAGTTGTAGTAGAATCCTGCACAATTGATCCTACGGTTGGGAGGAGAGTCATCCCCAAATCTTGTTGCGGTAAGCCTACTTCTACCACAGGTAAGCCGAGGTAAGTAATCTTCATAGTTTAAATTCAATCTTAATAAGTTAATTAGATATCTATCTTAGGCTGTTACAAAAAGCATTTACTAAAGTGTTATAATTCCTAAACCATAAACTCTAAACCGTAAAAACTTGACTCAGAATATAGTGTATATAGAATATATTGTCTAAAGAAAGACTTATTGGTTTTATTATAACTATTGTGACCATATAATTCAATGGATTGAAAACTGCTACAACCATTACTCTATGATAAGAATCAAAGCACTAACCCCATTATACATATTGCATTAAAAAAATCGTAAAAACTAACTAAAATATATTATTATTATTATTATTATTATTATTATTGGAGTTATATAATATAGGAGTTATATAATATATAAAAATATTTTTATTGATTCACCCCCACTATTATTATGGGAATCCTTTAATTGGAAATAGTTCTTCTTACATTACCATGGATTAGAAATACCACATGCCCAATATGATGTGTTGATATGCCATCTTCTTAAATTAATTAATGTGAGATAATTTAGTTAATAGAGTATATCTAACTTGAAAATAAATCTTATCATTCATATGTCAATATTACCATGAATATTCCAACATATTCCATCCATGATAACCATCAAAATGGTTACCCCAATATTCTTATCACATTTCATAGATTAATTAAAACATAGAAATTAACTAAATTATAACTATGAAAGTTATATTCTTCCAATTAGCACAATATTAGGCATATCTAATTTGGAATTTATTTTTAATTTAAGTTAAAATAAAATATTAACATTAAATTAACAAACTATGGAAGCCATATAAATTAAATGGATGTAAATGCAAATAAATTAAATCCATGATAATCATCAAAACATGTAACACTTAGTACCTATGACATTTCCTACATTAAAAAAAAAAATTTAACAAAATTATAACTTTATTACAAGCTATATTGTGATTATTTATAATAATATTTTTTTTATGCATATTTCAACAAAAAGTAATCCTAGTGGAAAATTTGACCGGTGAAATTTAGCCCTTCGTGTGGATTAAAGGGTTTAGAATTTTGAATGGAAGATGGTTTTCTACTCATATTGCATTATTAATAGTAGACCCAGGATTATTTTATAAGAAAAATAGGTATGGAGATTAGAATAGCCTTATTTCAATGGAGAAGCTACCAATTTCCATTTACCCCAATTTTCAAGGACATGGATTTATGGTACCCATTTCTCCCTTCTCATTTGATTTTAAATAAACTCTTTATTTCAGTGGCCCTTATATCATGGTATTGAGATTAATTTGAAGAGAACAACCAACATTTAAGTATTCAATAGTCTTCTTTCCATTTTCTAAGATTTCACACGATTAATGATTGTCATATCTAATACAGGAGGCTTGTGTATTTTCTTTACATTCCAATACCTTGAGCATTTTCTCCTTTACCTCCTGAATTTTTTTCTTCATTTTTGGGAGATGTAATAATTTTTTGTTTGGAAACCCGACCAAACAAGTAACCTTAAATGTTTCAAAATATGAAAAGAAAATATATATTTTATGGCTCTCAAATACAGTACATGAGATTTATCTATATGACCATAGGCAACAGAGCTAAGACAATGAAACATAAATGGAAACTAAAGATACATAGGCAGATAGGCATGCATGCATATTTCAAGGGATCAATAACCTTTACTGGGATTGGATTTTTACTCCTAAGAGTGCACCCACGACCAGTAGGAGGCCCCATTTTCCATTAAGTTCCTTCAAGAACACCACTTGTATGACCAACATCAACAATCAAACCTTCCATATCATCAAACACCTCGGTGTTTTTAGGATTATATCTCTCATCGGAAAGTTCCATTTCCACCTAAGTGATCTCTTCTTGAATTGGTTAAGTGTTCAAATCCCTCTAATGATTGGTTGCACTCTAAAGTTGAATTTGAGCTCCGAAATAACCTATCCCTTTGTAGTATTATGCTCCTCGCTAGACATTAGCACTTCTTTTAGGCATGGAAAACAACAACAAAAAATGAGAGGCCTATCTCAGACTCGAATGGTTCAACAAGAGTGGAGAAACCCAAACACAACCCCCTATCCTTGCCAAGATCTTCTAGTGGAAGAGCCATCTTGAGGCCTAAAACTTCTACAAGAGAAGAACATGGAGAAACCAAGGATTAGGAATAAAAATGTATAAATAAATATTCTTAAAATACCTAGGCCCAATGTCTCTACTAGGTTCCTTAGGGGGCGTTATCACTCGTCTCAATCTCTAAGGCTGAGGAAGAGCCTACTTGAGGTAACCATACACCAATAATACTTGGTTGAATCACAAGCTATGTAGGAATAAGTGGTTAGGCGTAGTCCACGAACATAATTATTGGTGAAAAGAAAGTGTTCGGTGGTGTTGCACCTCACCAAGAGCTGTTGAAAGACTACCGTTGGCCTTCGGGCATGACAGTTGGTATCAGACCTCAGTTGAAGTTGGTATTAGAGTAGGGTGGCTGGTGACGAAGTGAAGGTGGTATACACTTGGAGTTGGTGACTAGTACTTGCAGGTAAAATAGGTTGGCGAACACTTCCTGATAAGTGTTTCATCAAGGACTTGGGTTGTAGGTGAAACTGTTGTATGGTTGAAACTAGATTGCAAAGATGAAGAAGGCTATTACCAATGGCTGAATCTCAGATTGGGTATAGTTACGGTGCGAAGGACACTACTCTTGGGTTCATTGAGAAAGTGTTGGAGAAAGTGGAGGACTTAGAGGCTTACTGGAATAAGAAGATTGACTTGGTCGTGAAAGATCAAGAGGCCAATTCGAAGATGAAGGAAGAGCTCGAGGAACTCCAAACCCAACATGAGTACACCGATCTTATGTGTACAGAACTTGAAGTAAGGGTCAAGGAGGTTGAAGAAGCAAGGGATCAGGGTCTTGTAGAGATCATGGACTTGAAGAAATCTCTTGACGAAGCTAAAGATGAGATCGTGGTGTTGAAGAAGGCCGTGAGGCATAACTCAGGTGGAGGAGTGCCTCATGTGAAAATCAAGGAACCGGAACCTTTCGATGGTACAAGGAGTGCAAAGACTCTTGGTAACTTTATATGGGACATGGAGCAATACTTGGAACGATTGGGACTATCTGATGATGAGACAAAGATCATTATAGCTGCTTAGTTCTTGACAAAGGATGCTAAGATGTGTGGCGAAGATGCATGGATCAGATTGCCAGTGGCAGTTCTAGTGACATCACTTCGTGGGATGAAATGAAGGTTGCTTTGCAGGCCCATTTGAGTCCTCAAGATGAAACGTGGGAAGCAAGGATGAAGGTAAAATTCATAATGTAGAAAGCAAACCTTCAGACATATCAGCGGGAGTTTGCAAGTGCAGTCCTAGAACTTCCTAACATGGTGAAGAGAGAAATGGTATTCAATTTCATTATTGGGTTGAAGCCTTGGGCACGGAATGAAGTGAATAGACAAAGGATTAGAACACTTGAAGAAGATTTTGCTGCTATGGACAGGTTGGTGGAGCATTATGATGAGACTTCTTATGATAGGAAGAAGAAGTCCGACAAGCCGAAAGATAAGAAGAAAGAAGATGCTTCGAAATCATATGACAGTTCGAAGATGAAGAAAGTCTTGAAGTGTTGGATATGTGCAGGACCACATACGGTGAATAATTTCCCTTCTAAACCTAAAGTGGTTGCGATTGCACAATCTAATGCGAAGAATGAAGAAGCTTCTATGGGGATGATGCAGATACTTGGTGTTTTTGCTGCTACAGAGGTGATCTCTCGGAGGGATCCTGAGAGGAATAAGTTGGAGTATGTTCGGATGAAAGTTGGAGATGCTGATATACCCACTATGGTGGATAGTGGGGCCTCCCACAACTTCATGGGAGAAGATACTGCAAGAAGGATTGGGCTGAAATTTGTACCGATCAAGGCACAAATGAAGACATTGAATTCTCCTTTGGATGAAGTTCTTGGTGTAGCTGAAAAGGTTGACACAACACTTGGTGAGTGGACAGGGACGGTTGACTTCACTATAGTGTTGATAGATGACTATGAGGCTATGCTAGGAATGGAATTCATGAAACAGTTTGATTCTATGATTTTTCCACATTTGAAGAAGCTATACATTTACGATGGAAGGGAAGATGTACCCATTGGTGTGCCTACCATTGGAGTAACAAGACTTGATTGTAAGTTGGCAGTGATGCAAATGGAGGACGAGAATCAGATGGATGACATGAGTAATCAATTGTCCATGGTTGAGACAAAGCTTACCGAGCAGTCATTGGTCATCGAGACTCTTTCAGATAGTATCTTAGACTTGCCAAGAAGGCTAGAAGAGGTCGAGGATGATGATGATGATGATGAGGCATATGTGAGGCTGAATGTACGAGAGGAGGATCAGGTCACTTATCTACAGAGGATGGAGATTGAGGATCCTGGTAGATGGATTGAGGTGATTAGTGAGGATGAGCCTTCAGGCTCTACTCCCTCCACATCTTCTTAGATGGACAAGAAGATGGGGCTCATTGTTAGCTGCTCATGGTAGTGAGTCCTTTAAAATAGCTTGAGCAGGTATGACAAATGGCGCAGGGATGGCTTGGCATCAAGCATCATGACATGTTGCAGATGGGATGGATTTTCCATGGACCTAAGCATGGTGAGATTCTTGGTGAGTCTAAGATGTGGTAGAATCCGAGATAGACTAGTGAAGGCATAAGGAGGAACATTCTTATGATTTGAACGTGACAATTGGATTGATCACCTGACTAGTTCAAGTCATGGGGGCTAGCAGTGTACCAAAGAGATGTTGGCATCCAGAAGACAAGGAGGATCGTTCATAGGATGAGGACCACACATGATGAAGATGGTAGTTCTGCATATGTTGCATGGATTTTTGCAATATGTGGAGGAATTGACATAATGGACCAAGGATGAGATAGACATTGGTGATTATCTTGGTGGAGGGCTACCAGGATGGTATGTTGTCGAGGACAACAATGACTACAGGTGGAGGAAGATGTAACGACTTGCAGCTCCAACGTGAAGTGCGATGGTGGAAGTGTGAGCTCTTCCAAACGTGCAATGACACTTATGCACATTTGTGAGGAGGAGACTTGTTTATATGGTGTGGAAGGTGCATGGAGGCTGACTTGACGACTTAGGGGCTTTTGCGATGGAGCAAGGGCATGGGTGAGGTCGGTTGGGAAAGCCATGACCTCCCCTTCAATGAATATATATTGTATTTTTTTGGCACTCATTTGAACATCGAACCAACTTGCTCTACATGATTCGCTCAACAAGGAAGTGTGCAGTTCTAGTGCGCAAGTCTAAGGGAAGGCGTAGATTTAGCATGCACCCATTCTTGGGTAGGGCTACATGGTGAGGCACAATTATGGGTGAAGGTGCGGACATGACTGCCCAGTGGTTGAGTTGTGGTGTGCACATGTGTGTGGCACCCGACGGATGGTTGTGGCGTGCACAGGTGTGGCACCCGGTTTGTGTGAAGGTTTGTGCGAAAAGTTCATACGGGTGTCTTGGCGGCTCGGGTGAGCGCCCGCCCATCGTGCAAGTGTGCACGGTGACTTGGTGAAGTGTTGAGATTGTGGATGGAGGTGTGTCTCGGTTAGCGGCGCCCGCGTGTGGCGACTTGGAGGCGTGCCCAATTTGGGAAAACAACATTATCATGTGACAAGGTGAACGAAGCGTTGGTGAGTTGTGTGCCAACCATGCAGAGGTGTCAACGAGTTAGGTAACCGAGTTTTGCCTTGGATTGTAAAATTGACTAAGTATGAAACTTGGGCTTTCCAAGTATACTTGTAAATTGTAAACTATTGTAAAATATATTTTTGGGCAAACTCATTGTTCAGGGAGTTGCCCCTCCCTTTATACTGTGAAATTGTGTTCATCATTTATAATTGCTGTTGATAATGAATGTGTATGGATGTTCATTGGCATAAATGATAAAGAATAATACTTGGTTGAAAATCACAAGCTAAGTAGGAATAAGTGGTTAGGCGTAGTCCACGAACATAAGTATTGGTTAAAAGAAAGTGTTTGGTGGTGCCGCGCCTCGCCAAGAGTTGTTGAAAGACTACCGCTGGCCTCAGGGCATGAAATTGGAGGTGGTGGAGGAGGAGGAGGCAAAGACGGTTGAGGAGGAGGTGGAGGTGGAAGAGGTGGTTGTTTTCATGGAGGTGGAGTAGGTGGAGCCGGAGGAGGAGGTGGTGGAGGCAGTGGAGGAGGTGATGGAGGAGCTGGAGTGGCTTGAGGTGGTGCAAGAGGAGGAGTAGGTAGAGGTGGTGGAGGGGGAGGAGGAGGCAACAGAGGTGGTGGAGGAGGAGGAGGAGGATGAGGCGGAGGTGGAGGAGGATGGGGTGTTTGTGGGGGTGGTGGTGGAGGAGAGGGTGGACGTGGATGTGGTGGTGGAGGAGGAGGAGGGGGAGGAGGTAGTGGTGGAGGAGGTGGAGGAGGAGGTAGCAGAAGCAGAGGTAGCAAAGGGGGTTGTGGTAGAAGTAGAGGTGGAGGTGGAGGTGGAGGTTGAGGTGGGGGTGGAGGTTGAGGAAGGTGTGGTGGAGGTGGAGGAAGATGAGGTGGAGGTGAAGGAGGAGGAGGCAATGGAGGAGGACATTGTGGGATGGAGGTAGAGGTGGTGGAGGAGGAGGTGGAGTTGGAGGAGGAGATGATCGAGGAGGAGGATGAGGTGGTGGTGGTGATGGTTGAGGAGGAGGTGGAGGTGGAGGTGGAGGTGGAGGAGGAGGAGGAGGATAGGGAGGATGAGGTGGAATACAAGGATGAGGTAGATGTGGTGGAGGAGGTGGAGTAGGACGTGGAGGAAGAGGAGGTGGAGGAGGTGGTGAAGGAATAGGTGGAGGAGGAGGTGGAGGAGGAGGAGGAGGAGGTGGTGGAGGATGTAGGTGGAGGTTGAGGAGGAGGAGGTAGTGGAAGTGGATATGGTGGAGGAAGAGGTGGAGCTAGAGGTGGTGGAGATGGTCATGGTGGAGTTAGTGGTGTGAAAGTGGAGGTTGAGGTGGAGGTCGAGGAGGTGGTGGTGGAGGTGGAGGAGGAGGAGGTGGTGGAGGAGGTGGAGGTGGTGGTGGTGGAGTCAACAGTGTGAAGGTTCAGGTGAAGGGGGAGGTAGAGGAGGTGGTTGTGGAGGTGGAGGTAGAGGAGGTGGTGGTGGAGGTGTAAGAGGTGTAGGAGGGGTAGAAGGTTGTGGTGGAGGAGGAGACAGATGCAGAAGTGGAGGTGGAGGGGGAGGTAGAGGTGGTGGAGGAGGTTGAGGTGTAAGTTGAGTAGGTAGAGGTCGAGGTGGGGGAAGAAGAGGTGGTGGAAGGGGAGTTGGATGTAGAGGATGAGAAAGAAGAGTTGATGGATGAGGTGGAGGTGGAGGTGTTGTTGGAGGAGGTGGTGGGGGATGCATAGGTGGTGGATGAGGAGGTGGTGGTCGAGGAGGAGGTGGAGGTGGAGGTGGTGGAGGAGGATTTGGTGCAGGATGTGTAGGTGGTGGAGGAGGAGAAGGAGGAGAAGGTGGTGGAGGAGGAGAAGGAGGAGAAGGTGGACGAGGAGGAGAAGATGGTACAGATGGAGGTGGTGGATGAGGTGAAGGTGAAAAAGAGGAGGAGGAGGTGGATTAGGATGAGTAGGAGGAGGACATGGTGGATGTGGAGGAGGAGGATGAGGTGGTGGAGATATGCAGGTTAATTTTAGATTCATGTCTCAAATTCTAATATTAAACTGTCACTCTCTTCTCTATTGGAAATGAAAGCTACAGTCTTATGAATCCATAACATGTCTGTTCACCTACACAGTATCCTACAATTAAATGATAAGTAATACATTTAGGAAGATTTCCTCTATGCACAAATATAGTTATTCAAGTACATGAAACTTCTTTAACATTTAGATCTGATATCTTGGCCAAAAATTTGAAGCATTATTCAAGATTAAATTTTTGCGTTTATTTTTTATTTTTAACTTTTATTAGTATCTTAAACACTTATTGTTCTCATCTTATTTTTCAATGAACCATTTTTATGGGAATGGATGGTTTCATCTAATTATAATTGATTTAAAAAGTGTTGGGTTAAAGTTAATGTTGTTTCTTAAATAAGATGCCTTATGCTCTTTTTTTATGTTTACTTGAGAAACATACGATATAAGGAATCATATATGCCTATGTTTATTCTTTGGGTATTCCACATATTTTGTATAATTATTATTTCTTTTTTTATATATCTAATGGTTTAAGGAAAAAAAATTAATATCTAGTTCACTTTCTTGCATGGCCTATGATTCTTCACTTTTTAGAGAATCCATTATTTATCTGGTATTTTATTTCAAAACATTTATTAGGAAAGGGAATATGTTCTACTTGGATATTTGTATGGAAAAATGACGTATGCTCTAGCTTCCTATGTGTTCATTGTAGGGGATCTATTGTCATGGGAATAACATTCCTTGAATGAAATTATTCTTTTGAGGGAAAGGCTAAAGGGGAAATACATGTAATTAGTGGAGATTGAGAGACTATTTAGTGTATTATCATTTTTGAAGTTGAAATCCTTTGATGATGCTTATTTTGTAACATGTTATACTAAGTAATAAACATTTTTCTTTGTGGGGTTGTATTTTTGAACTCAAAAATTGTGGCTTTATATGAGTTTTGTTAATGTATTTTCTTATCAAATATGAAATTACATTTCATTACATATTTTCTCTTTTAGTCAATCTCGTCGAGTTTTTTGTGTAATTTCAAAAAATTGTGTATTGATTAACAATTATTAGAGTTTTGGTTGAAGAAGAAAACACAATAGTTACTATAATAGTTACACACCAAGTACTTGGAAAACTTATAGATGGCGATGAACCACCATATCCTAAAGATGTTTCCTTATTTGAAGCAAAGTAATTTGATAACTATTTTTCTATTAGAGAATCAATCCATAAGAAGGAAAACTAACTTGATGTAATGATTGAATGAGGGATTCACCAATAATTTACAAGATTTTATAATTAACTGAATGATTCACTAATATTTTACAAGATTTTAAAATTCATTGAAAGAACCACCAAGTATAATATGAAAAATATTAGTGAATCATTCACTGCAAAATAATATGAAAATATGTAAGTATCCTAACTAGTATAAATAAAGAGAATGAAATGATATGTAATTAATTTTTTCTTCTTTTTTTCTTAGGAGGATGAGGAGAAGGAGGAAATAGACAAAGGTTGAGGAGGCTGAGGGGGAGAGGAGGCCAAGCGAGAGGAGGCACCGGAGGAAGAGGAGGAAGAAGTGAAGGAGGAAGCTAAGGAAGAAGAGGCAAAGGGGGAGGTAGAGGAAGGGAGGAGGAGTGGGCGATGGTGAGAGAGGATGGTGAAGAGGTGGAGGGGGACAAGGAGGAGGAGGAGGAAGAGGGAGAGGAGGAGGAGGCAGGAGGGTAGGTAAAGGTAAAGGTGGGGGAGGAGGAAAAGGGAAGGAGAGGAGGTGGAAGGGGTGTAGGAAGAGGGAGGCGAAGGGAGGGGTGGTTGAGGCGGTAGAGTAAGAGGAGGAGGAGGAGGAGGAGGAGAGGTGGAAGATGCATAGGTGGAAATGGCTAAGGTTTGGGGGTGAGGAGTGGGGCGCAACAAGAGAGGAGGGGGAAGAGGCAGAGGAGGAGGATGGTGAGGAGGAATATGGGGTGACAGAGGAGGCAAATGGAGAAAAGGGAGGGAAGTGAGGGTGGGAGGAGGAGAGATGAGGGTAGAAGTGGGGCAGGAGGGGAGGAGGTTAAAGAGGAGGTAGTTGAGGAGGGGAGGAGAGGTAGAGGTGGAGGAGGTGGAGGTAATTGCGGAGGGAGGCAAGGGAAATACGGGGAAGGAGGAGGGGGTGGTAGAGGCAGGGCTGATGAGGAGGAGGTGGGGGAGTGAGGAATAGGAGGAGAATGAGGAGTGGGGGGGAGCCATAGGTAGAGGAAAGTAGGGAAAGGGGGAGGAGGGGTGAAAAGTGAATTGCGGTAGGGGGTAGGGCGACAGAGCGGAGGTAGAGGAGTTGTAGAGGGAGGCAGGGGATGAGGAGTTGGGGGGTGATTGAGGAGGATGAGGAAGGGGGCAATGCAGAGAAAGACAGGAAGAAGAGTGAGGGTGAGGAGGTGGAAGAGGCAAGGGGGTAGGAGGAGGAGGAGGAGGAAGGCAGGATGAGGGGGAGGTGGCAGGAGAGGAGGGGGAAAAGGTAGAGGGGAATGATGGGGAGGAG
>APFE030829687.1:5582-16877 GCA_000404065.3 Pinus taeda | reverse complement strand
TATGTTATTTAATATAGATACTCAAATATTTTATTTATCATTACTTAAAATATTTTTATGTTATTAATATATTGTTGTCTTAACATAGTAAGTGGGGTGAGAATATTGCTTTATTGTGTGGGTATTCTCTATTCTGTTTGCACACCCAAAATCAATGCCTTTTGGATCTATTGCATATATTGCGTGGGGATAGACGGCACTCGAGAGAAGGACACTTTGAGTAATCACTATTAGGTGGCGTCTCTCAGATTTGACGGAGGAAACCTAAGATGGTGATTGAGTCTATTAAAGGTTACTTTGGGGATAGACGGCACTCGAGAGAAGGGCACTTTGATTAATCACTATTAGGTGGTGTCTCTCAGATTTGACGGAGGAAACCTAAGATGGTGATTGAGTCTATTAAAGGTTACTTTTGATATTTGCGCCAAGTTTGTGGAAAACTAGAATTATAGTCAGGTGTGTTTGTTTTATTGTTCGCTTTTTCCAAAGTTAAGTGTGGGTTTTTTTGTTAAGTCTGTTGTTTCAATGTTAAGTGCTCCTTTTTGTATTTTTTTGAAGTTTTTAAGAAACAAAGTTGTTAAAGTAGTTGTGGGGACTAGGCTCCATGTTGAGCACTACTCGGATTATACAAGGAACTAGCTTCCTTTCCCCTTTTTTGCAAGATATAAAAAGTAACTCATTGTTTGTGTTAATATATATAATATAATATATATATATATATATATATATATATTATATATATATATACTATTTATATTATTATTGTCTAAATATTATAAGTTATTAAGATATAGTAATAGATATAATGTAATATCAATAATATTATTTTTACATGTTATGTGTCAACTCCATATTAAGTAGTAAAAGAATTATCTATTTCTTCTTATTGAAAAGTAAATTGTTTACTTTTGCTTTATTTCTCTATATAAATTTGATTTAAAATTAACTTGGAAATTGGAGATTTTGGTTATACCAAACATTGATTTTTTTGTTATTACCATTTTTTAATATATTAATGTAAGTATTATTTATTATTACATTCTCTACAACTCAACCCAATATGAGTGAGATATTTACATTTAAAAATAATAAAATAATATGTATAATAAGTGTAATATGCAAAACACAAAAATAAATTAAAACTATTTAACTCTCAGATGTTACAATTGTAACATGCTTACCCATCAACACACATGCATATATAGAAACATTACCCTTTGAAATACATAAAAACATTACATAGTCCCTCAAGCACATTAATTTGTTTATAAAGTGCTTTGTTACACACATCATAGATTTGACCACCTCAAGGTGGCTATTGAGTTATACAGTTACATAATCCTTCAATGTTCTTAATGTTTATCACTACATATAATATATATATATATATATTTTTTTAACACATGGTGAATTGGTAACTATCAAGCTTGATCCAGGGGAGACCCAGGATCAAACCTCATACCTGCCACTATAACACCAAGAGTATAACCAACCACCTGTAGATCGGATATACTAAGATCCTATGATTTTAGCAATAGCAGACTCATCTGGAGGGGAGTCCGCCCCTTTAGCCGCCACCATAACAGGTCACTGTACTCCGTGAGATTTGAACCGTACATATAATATTATGACCTGGGCTTAGAGTGGGTGCGAGGTCACTGTCTTTTCCCACATCTCGCTACAAATGAGTGCATTATCCTGAATCCCGAGCTGGGACACCAGTAACATATCTCCACCATCGATGTGTTTAGGGTTAGTTCCAATGATACCACTCCACTCCAAATGATTCAGGTAACCATCATCCTCGCTTGCCCGCCCAAGCATTTGTCATATGCATCCTGCTCGGTCTGGTGATATTTATCTGCAGCCAACTTATGGTTTCTGGACTTTGCGTACAAGGTAAGCTGTAAAATTTCCTCTTAAATGTTGCTCGACTTTACTCTAGAGGGTTTACTGGGTTTGAGGGTAGTCCAATGGTAAACTTAGGGTCTTGTTTTTGTTTCATTCCCACAGGTAATTCAGTCTTCTAAGGTTTCTATGGAGAATCTCAATTTTGTCTTCAAGGTTTCTATGGAGAATCTCAATTTTGGGTTCAATCCAGCCATTTCCTCTGGTTTGAAACAGATAACCCCTACTTCGAGGTTGATTTGTTGTTGTCGTGTTTGTAATTATTGGGTTTAATTGATTTTGCGACTTCTAAGCTTTGATTGGAAGGTCCTTAGTTTCGACTACAAATTCATGCAGGTAGGCTTCAAGCTTCTTTTGTTTTATATAAAACACTTTTTAATCCGAATACTCATGATTTAATGCTAATTTGGTTTTTATTGCAGTTAGTTTCTTCATTCCTCTCACCATTCAATCTTGGTGGCGATCATGGCTAGAGTGGAAAGTTAACGGAGTTAAACTGCTCACCCTTAAACTCCTTCTCTGCTTCAAGGTTTCTCTTACTCTCATTTTGGTGTTGGGTTTTTTTCTCTTTCGACACTTGAAGCTAGGGTTTCTACTCTTAAATGTAACAAAAGTTTTATATTTTTTAGGAGGTTGAGACACGGTTGTGAGCTACCGATTAGTTTGAGTGTTATAATTTGATGTACATGGGAGGCTTGTTAATTAGGCATGGAACATTTCTGGAATAGTGATTCTATCCGACCTATAATTAACTATTAAAATCACTATGGTTACTGTACATGTTATTTCAACAGGTTTTAGTGAATTTATATGTTGAGAATGTAAAATTCCATTGCCTATTGTTAATGAAAAGGTGTTTTCTTTTATAGTTTGAAAGTCAACGAGTATATATATATATATATATATACCATGTTTCATCTCGAATGCTCTAAATGTCTAATTTTGGTCATGTAAGTTCACACGAGTTGTTGGGTATTGACTAAGCTCGGTTTTTCTAGGTCTAAACTAATTCTTACATTGCTGGAATAGTATACAATTTAATGTCATTCTTTTACATCAAGATTATTAAGGTTACATTGGATTTTGGACAAAGTGATTTTACTTAACTTTTCATATTTATGTAATTGTTCAAGGTTTTTTCCTCAAGTTCTAAACATCCGTTTGTGTGACCAAGGTTTACACTTACCATGTGTTCTATTTGTTTGTTTCTTGTAATTCCAAGTCATGTGTTTTTGGGGATGAGTAACAACACTCAACTATGTCTCAGTTGTCATTGTTATGTACATTCTCCTGACCATGGCCTTTTCTGATATTGTATTTTTCACAACATTATTGGAATTTAACTCCCTTAGCATCAGTTATCAATTCCCATTATTTCTCTACTTATTTCCTTCTAGAAATACTAAGGGATCATTTAGGGAGTTTAGTTAACATTTTCTTTTTAAAGCAGTGGCATACAATAAGAAAAAATAGTCTTTCTACCATACCCAAAAATCAAAATAAACATTAGCACAGTGACAATATCAAAGCCTTTCCATTACCAAATGAATACCCCATAGAAAAAAACCCAACAATCTTTTCCTTAAAAGATATAACGATAACACAATAGGAAAATCATCCAACATTCTTTGTCAAAGCCATGACTTCTAGTTCCTACAATTTATTGTGTGTCGTGTAGGGTTTTCACAAGTAAAGAGCACTCATCCAACTTTCAACAACCTGAAAATTTCTCTAGGGAAGACTGAACCTCCCAACCTTTGAAGTTGGAAATTATGTCCAAATCCTCCCTCGAGCCTTTTCACTTCGAGAAAAACAGCGTAGATAGTGTCTCACATGTTAGTGCCATCACACGTCAAGATTACTTAGTCTAGCCCGAGACTCACAACCTGATCTAGGATTTTCAAAGCTTCCACTAGCTCTTAGTCCAGCTCAAGAATACCCTGTAGGCAACGTCTTTCCTCCCCTTTTATTTCTGTCTTCAGATGCCTCCAGGTTCTCTCATCTTCCTTCCTTAGTTCCTTTTCCCACTTAGATCCTTTATCTCCAAGGAGAGAGAAAAGAGTAATTGTCTAAAATTGTTTGGTAGTTGAAAACTGCTTCATGGGTATTTTCCCTGTAAATTACCAAAATTGTTCATGATTATTAAATATGTATAGTTGTTTAAGAACAAAAATTAAAATGATTTCTTTTAATATCGTAAAATCCATCAAGTTCCATCAATTTAGAAATTATTTAACCAATATAGTAAAAGAAATAAAAAAAAATTAACCACACAACCGAGGGTGTTACATCCTCCCCCCTTATGCAAAACACTGTACTTGGTGTTTTATCCTTGGTTCAGGAATAAGTTCGGATATGCCTCCTACATAACATTTTCATCCTCCCAGGTGGCTTCCTCTGGGCTAAAGTGCTTCCATTTCACTTTGACTTTGGTGACAACTATATTTCATAGTATTATTTCTCTCTCATCAAGGATGAGTAGAGGTTCTACTAGGAACTCTCCATCCAGTTCGACCTGTCATACATTCACACAACAATATTTACTTCATATTGGCTATTGATTATATATGAAACAAAAACAAATAACACAATATACATATGTTCATAGATTTGAAATTTCCATAGAGTCTTACTTGTATTTCCTACTAGTTAATAATGTGTTTGGGGTCATAAACATATATTTTTTAAAATGATACATGAAATACATTATGGACTTTTATGTGACTAGGTAGTGCAAGTCGATAAGATATAGGTCCTATCCTTTCCAAAATTTGGAATGGACCACAATAATGGGGGGCTAACTTAGTACAACCTACCCATCTCAGGGTGCTTCTCTTGGGTTTAACCCTTACATATACATGGTCCCTATAAGTAATTACCTTATCCACATAATCCTTATGTCTGCCTTGGGAAGCCTTTAGGTTCTGTCAAAATTTATTTACTATTTGTTCCATTTCAACTAACAAGTCTCATTGTAAGATTAACTTATCTTCTAGGTTTCTCTAGTTAGTAGGTGTCCTGCACCTCCTTGCATATAATACCTCAAAAGGGTGGATTTTTAATGAGCCATGATAGTTGTTGCTATATGAAAATTCAATGAGGTGGAGGTACTCCTCCCACTTGGATGCATGTTGCATAACATACATCCTTAACATGTCTTCGAAAACTTGGTTTACTCCTATCTTCCCATCATTCTTTTATGTCTACCCATGAGTCTGTGGGTGATCGAAAATACTGAATTGCACCTGGGTGCCCAAACCTTCAAAAGAGAATTCCAAAAAATAGAAATAAACTTGACATACCTATCATATATTACCACTTTGGGTATGCCATGCAACTAAAGTAGTTCCTTCATAAAAATGTTAGCAATTTGGACAGTGAGTGTATTGGAATGAAATGAGAAAATTTTCTTAATTTATCCACCACCACCATTATTGAGTCATTTTCTCTTTTTGATCTAGACAAGCTTGCAATGAATTCTAAGTAATATCTGAAGATAAAATTCACTTTGTAGAGGAGTTTGCTGACAAACTTGGGAAGGACATCTAGGTCTTAAATATTCAAATCCAGTGTTACAAATTTCAAGATCAAAATCAATTTTTTGAGGACCTTTTCTAAATGCCTTTAGTTGCTAAGATTGAAGGATGTTATGTATTTAAACATGAAGTTAACAATATACAGTTGAAACTTGGGTTTGATTTAAACAAATCATATAGGTAGTCTCATCATGTTAATCAAATTATAGAACTTCTTGATGATCAACAAACAAAATATTTTTTCTTTGATCAAGTAGTTGAGTATGTGGAAGGATTTCTCAGCTTAAATCCACAACCATGTTTTCAATGTGAAAAAAAAAAGATATCATCACATGCCTTTGCTATTACATGCTCTAATTTTGATCTTGTTGAAGCATAGTTAGTAGCCATGTTAGTTGAGTAGTTACTTGACTAGTTATATTGGCATTTTAATGTTATTTGATTTAGCGGATGTTTCAACATCTTAGTGTTGGCTAGTTTATTCTTAAATAAGCACACATATTCGAGCATCATTTTCAGTGGCGTGTAGTTTTAGTTTTTAGCAGTGAGGTTTTCAACATTATTTTCAGTTTGCAAAATAAGTTGGTTGTAAGAGAAAGTACATGTTTCAAAATCAGTTTTAGGTGTTAAAGATTGGGAGTAGCGCAATGGATTAGGTACATGGTATATGATGTTCTTGGCATCTTATAGGGAGGATGACATCCTCATTGGAGCGAGTTGTTAGCACTATATAAATTTTATGCACGCTCATGGGCGTTGCAAGATTATTTTGTAGCACTTGAAGCTTTGACTATTTCATAGCACCACTTTCACCAATATTGGCAATAAAGAAGGTTTGGGAAAAATTTGTTTTAGTTGGAAAATAAAAAAGAAAATTGTTTCTAAAAGCCATTTTAGTCTTCAAATGGATATTGGGTTCATTAATAGGTCTTTATTGATTTTTTTGTAAAAGTATGGGGCCCAAGGCCAAATGTCTCTTCGTTTCCACCAAGCACCAAGTTTACAAAGTGCCAAATCTACAATCCAACACAAAACTTACAAGCCATAATTCAAAGTGCCAAGTTAAGAAGCCAACAGAGGAACCCACGAGAGCCACACTTTATGCACAACACGTTAAAATGTGTTGTGGTCGATAGAGGATATAAAGAGTTTTTTCTTTATTTCCTCACTCCAATGTGGGATGAATACCCACAACAAACAAAAAGTATATATAGAAAAAAAAATACGGTGTCAGGTAAACCCTAACACACAAAGTTTTAAAAGGAGAATCATTCAACGTCACAAATGAAACATCCAATGAAAAATGACATGCCACACAATCATTCACCAATGAAAGGGAAGGAGTATTGACTATCATGAGATATCAAGTATAAAGTTTAAATGTTGAGTATTGTTTATCAATTTCCAGTTATCAACTTGATGTCAATCGTCTAAACCCACCTGCGCCTTAATGAAACTCATCTGCCAAGTATATGCACAATACTAGCGCCAAAGGAAGATGAAATTGTAGGACCATAACACACCAAGTATTGTGGACTATCCCTGAAATCAACTATTTTCATGGAGTATTGGCCATATTATTTGTGCAGAGATTGTGTGAATTCTTATGGAATTTCTAAATGCTAGACTCCAAATTGTGGCACTTATTCTAGAATTGTAGCACTAAGTTCCTTTTTGTAAGAATTCTTCTTACCTCTTGTATTGTTTCAGTTTTGTGAGTGATCTCATATTCCTCCATCTCTTCCTTGATAATCGTCTAGCTGAAATAACTTATCTCCAATTCCTTTCAAACCTAAAAGCCCCTTCCGGTGCAATATATTGAAATTCTTAAGGAATTTCTAAATGCTAGCCTCCAAATTGTGGCACTTATTCTCTAATTGTAGCATTAAATTCCTTTTTGTACGATTTTTTCTCACCTCTTGCATTGTTTCAGTTTTTTCAGTAATCTCATATTCCTCCATCTCTTCCATGGTCTTTGAGTTCAGTATTCTAATTAAGGTAGCACCTTCACCTGGTTTCTGCCCCAAGTTTTCCTTTATCTTTTCTATGACCTCTTTTGACCTCTGTACCAATTCCTCTTGCTCGAAAATTATTTCAATAGAAGGCCAAATTTCAATCATAGCTTCATTGATTTCCACCCAAATGTTCTCCTTTTCCTGTGCAATTGTTTGGACCATGGAAAATTCAATTTCTAACTGTTCAACTGTCTCAGTTAACATGTGAGTCTTTTGAAGCTTTGCCACATACACATTGTCAATCTTTAATTTTTTCTCTTGAAGGTTTTTAAGATGAGCTTTCAACTTTTCAATCTCTTGGCCTCTGATATACAAGTCTTGCATATCTTTAATCAATTCTCTTGATGTATTTGTAGACTATCTCTGTTGTAGTAGTTATTGAAGTTGAAGCACCTACTATTGATGTACCTACAACTGGGATTGATATTAGAGGAATGACTGCTAAGTTACTTGAATATTCTTTCTCTTTTAACAACTTCTCAATTTCAATCTCCATTTGTTTAATCTGCCCATTCTCCTCAATGTTAATTTTAAACATATCTTCTTTATCCTTCTCTAGTTGGCCAACTTCCTTTGTCTGTGGATCTTTAGTGGATGGAAGACTGAGCTACTTTTTTAGGGCTGATATATCAACATTTTTTCTTTTAATGATCTCCTCATCAGCTTTTACATTACTGGGATCGTATCTAAGTTTAATCACTAAATCCTCTAAATACTTTATCTTAGTATCTTTAGCTAAAGAAGATACTTTCTCTAATTGTAGTTGATATTGAATGTTGTTGAGTGGTGCCTGAAGTCTCGAGGCAACTATTGTTGAGTTTGTCAAGGTGGAATACAACATCTTACCTATTTGTTTGTGCAAATGCAACTGATCAATATGATGGATTTGATCAATGTTGGAAGTAAAAATGGACTTTTTCTATTCATTTGCGGTTTTAGGAAAAGGAACGTGAGCTTCTAAGAAATTTATCTACATTTTCCCTTCCTTAGTTTCAAAAGCAGAGAGAAGTCAGTGCTGAGATGAAGTTGTTTGCTTCCAAAACTGAGAATAGGTGGTTGCTTTGAGGAGTTCATTTTTCTTCTTTATCTCCTTATACCTAGAAAATATAGTTGGTTCAACCTGATCATGAACCAATTCTCATGATTTGAGATATTTCCAGAGGTTCCTGAGAAGTTGAAGATGATGGCAATTCTATGTAAATGTCTTCAATGTGAGGGAAAGTAGAAGTATAAGGGCCCATCAAAACTATTGTAGACTATACATTTTCTTCCTGTGAAAACTTTTCTACTGGATTGGTTTTCTGCCTCTCCTTATATATTTGAAATTCTTTCCCCTGAATTTCTGCGATTGAAGGGGAAACATCCCCCCTTGGCCTTTTATCCTACTTTTCTTGGGGCACCGCTGTCTGTGATTTTATTGTAGAGAGTATGTGTTCTTCTTCCTCCTACAATTTTTTTTCATGCCATTGATCTTGATTCTTGTATTTCTCAATTTCAAGTCTGGGAGTATGAGTCTAACAAGTAGTTTTCTGCTCTACTATGAACTTTGATATTATTCCCAAAGGATTATATGATCAAGTGAAATTGAGTTGAAACTTCATCTGTTTGAGAAGAAGATATGCTTCTTTTGTTGTTGTCCTGGAATTGCAAATGAAAGGCCCAACTTGTGATTTTATTTTAAACTGATATTTCCTCTTGGCTATTACAAAGTGTATATCATCCATATTGATCATTTTCCTAATATACTCTAATGCAAATATTCTTATGGGAAAAAATTTAGGCAATTTATAGGAAGGAAATTCGCACCCATACCCATACACTCTAATCTTAGTGTAATTTTGTTATAGGTACGAGTCACCTTCTTTTTTCTGATCATTGAGATGTAAAATTCTCTTTACCTCAGGTCCAATTCTAAGTTAAGCGTCATTGTTAAGTAGGTAGGAAACTTTATACTAAAAACTGGTCTACATAATCACTGAAGGTGAGTTCATTGGTTTGCTATCTTACCAAGCAAGTCTAATGAATCACAGATTGTGCATTTCCATGATCATCTAGCTTTTGTAATGGAAATTGAAATATGTTTGCCTAATGGAATAGGAACAAGTACACTAAAACTGAAGCATGTTTGAAGACTCCTTCTTTAGTAAACTTAAGGAATTGTTCATGAATGACCTTTGATAAGAATTCATTGTAATTAAAAATGACTGAAGGTTTTTCTTTTGTTGAAAACACTGATAGGAAACCTATGATGGCTTCATCAATCGATTGATCGGTTTGATAGCCCAATAAACAAGAAACTATAGAAATAATTTGTTTTGTCATTTCATGGAACCTAGAGGATGGATAAGGAGGGTTTGTCTTTAAAAATTGGACATCTTCAGGTAAAAATGTCTCAAATATTTTGGCTTTGTGAGCGAAAGTGAGCTTTTTGTAGAATTGCATTAGGGAATCTACTTAAAAATGTTTCAGAGAGGTTGATTTCTAGATTTGTAGCATTTGTTAAATGGAGTGAGGGGTAATTATGAAAAGGATGTCATTGTTTTAGGCTACAATTTATCTTTGGCTAGGTATGTACCAGAAATGGCATCATGAAACAAATTCATGAAAATGATGTGTGTGAGGAAAAAATGAATTGAGGTAAGAAGAAGTCCCACAAACCCAATTCGTCACTAAGATCAACATATTTTTTTTAACCAATTGTGGAGTTCGTAAAGATCAAACTCACAATTGGTCTCAATGATTTTATATTGTTGATCCACTAATGATTGGTGGTCTAAGTAGATTATAGGGAGAAGCAAGGGGTTTTCTTCCGAGGATTTTGATTTTCCCTTAGAAGACATGTTGAAAAGGAAAGAAATAAAACATTGAAATTACTCGGGAATTTGGTCAGATGAGACTGTCTGGTTCGATGACTGGTAGTGGTGACAAGTTGACTTGCTGACTGGTTGTAGTAAGAGGCTTGGGTCATTCAGTGTCCTGGAAAATTAGGGGAAGGGCTAATTGAATGGGATTATGCTTTATTTATAAACGAAATCATTTATCATTATAGATTGATCTATTTAGCGGAGCAGGTTATTTACTTAGCAATGATTATATCTCCTAAATGTTTGCTTGAACAGTTAAATAATAGGCACGAATGCGATAGGAGCAAGGGAAGAATGGGAAGGGGAAATTCCATGTTGTAGGAGCAGATTGGAATGGAGGGGGAAGGGAGATGCCACTTGGCGAGAGAGGAGTGGAGCAGACACATCGGGTTAACGGTTATATTTTAGGCAGGAGGAAGGAAAAGCAGATTTTGAAGCGAGGGTGGTGAGCGGTAAGTAGTTTTAGGCGAAGTAGGTCCAAAGTCCACCAGCGAGTGCCTCATCACAAAAATAGTAATGGTAGAATCTTCTTTTCGGATCCCCCGCCCTCGATGTTAGATCACGGTCCTTGATGATAGCATATCGTACCTAATGGAAAAAAGTTGTGTCAAATATACTTGATTAAAACTAATCTAATCATGATTAAACTGTGCGATTAACTAATTAAACACACTTACTTAACCTTTAATGCGACTCTTACACTAACAATGCACATTTTATTTTTCCTAGAGGTATTTTATCATATTTTTATTTTTTAAATTGAAGTGGCATTTGAATTGGCTCACTTGTTGGAAATAATACTGAGAGGGGGGGTGAATCAGTACTATTAAGTTCTTTTAATAAATCTTCCTTAATTACACTTTGAATTATTTTTGCATGTCAGTACCATAAAATAATGAGCATGAACAAAGAAAACAGATAGTCACACCAAAGAACACTAGATGTAAGGTGGAAACCCAATGTGGGTGAAAA